>CM035444.1:41662581-41732581 GCA_020310875.1 Ceratopteris richardii | reverse complement strand
TTATGTTTTGGCATAAGTCCTTTGACATTGATAAAGAGGGTCATGGTGCAGTTTTCTTAACTAGGAGACACCTAGAGGTCGAGATCTCTTCAGTGATGTAGGTGGAAGACTTACCCAACCTCACCATATGTATGTTAATTGTTCATAGGTGCTTGATAATCCTAGTTGGCTTCTTTTAGTGGTTATATGGTGTGGAGTTAGTGATTGACTATGCATGTTTGCATGTTAGTACTTTTAGTTTAATGAGTTTTTTGACATTGGTCATATTCTTATTTTTCAAAGAAGACTCTAACAAATTTTTTTTAGATTTCTGTTTTTTCAACTATATAGTAGTCGATCTTACTCTTTGACACACATTGGTGTGAGCACATACATTTTTATATAATCCTTTTGGTTGGTCATTGTTGTTGATTAATCCATTTTTTTGGAGAGACTCTATCATATTTTTCCTAGAATTTGACACTTGTTCATCCTTGTTTTAGCCTCAACGGTGTTTGGACTATTCTAGCTCCATTTTTATTCTCATCAGTTCTCTATAATCCTGGCATCAGAAATCCGAGGCAGATCTAGTGGGTATGGGTCTAGTGCTAGTGTTCCCAAAAGGAGCTATAACTTGCAAATTTGGAAGGAGTTGGAAAGGTTGAAGACTCAAGAGACACACAAGGAAGAAAAGGGCACAATGGCCTAGCTCCGGTGGGAAATAGAGGCTTTAAAACTTTTGAAGGAGGAGAAATACCAAGAAAAGGAACTTGCACAACTCCAACAAGGGCTTCAAGAGCTCCACTCAAGAAGCATGAGGGCGGGTTTTGGTGCATCATATGTGGATACAAGGACAAATTGTAAGTGGATGTACCATGAATGTTACATGTCAATTGCGTAGGAAGCAGGATCATGAAGCCACAAGTACTATACCACGTTACCATAAGCCCAAGTCTATCGGGGCCAACCAAACTCTTAATTTCCCATGAACCATGGTCTTTTACCCCCCACAAATCTAATGGTTGTAACTCACACTAATCAAGGTAATGGCTATGACTCTAATCCTAACAATAATAGTTCTAATCAAGGAAACATAAATGCCTAGAAGTCCTATTATTTTCTTAGATGTATAGAGTGTGGGCACTACTAAAGTAAGTTCCCTTTACTAGAGGATGCTCCCCTTGTCAAAATTGTTTGGACTCAAGAGATCAATATATTGCATGTGGCCCAAAAAACAAAGCCTCCACTTCAGGATCACACATCTAAATGATCTTAGTGTATGAGTATTCTAGTAAAGAAGTGAAACAAAGGTGGTTTTCCACAAATCAAATGGTCTACTTGGAAGAAAAGTAAAAACTCAAGGAAGGAAAAGGGTTGAAAAAGAAGAAAGTGGGACTCATCATGAGAACCCTATTAGTAAAGAAAATGCACTTCCAAAGAACCAAGACAAGTAAAGCGCTATTTCAACAATTGACCAAGCCTATTAAAAATCTAGAAGGGGGGTAGAAGAGCAAAGCAAGTAACAAGTGGAACTCAAGGAATCAAACTGACATGGTGGCTGAGGTTAGTGCACAAAAAAAGTTTGAATTACTTGCTAAGAGTTTATTTAACATTTTGATCCAAAATTCTTCAAATTTAGATGATTTTCCAGCATTGGAAATGGTAGCTATAACAAAGACACAAAAAAAGGAAGGGAGCTAGAGAATCTCCACCAATAGATTACATATGTCCTTGATTGGTAGTAAGTATTCTTGGATACATATTCTGAGGAGTGATAATGGATGGAAGATCTAACATCAATTTGATGCCCAAAAATACCACAAAACAATTGGGCTTATTTCCAACAAAGCTTTCTGATTTCAAAGTTACTTTGGCATATCAAAGCAAGATCAAGGATTAGGTGTCATACCGAAGATGTAGTCTTAGTCCAAGGTAATATCTTTACCATAATCTTTGTTGTTCTAAGACTCCCGCATGTAGCTAAAGGGTTTCCATTGATAATTGGAAGGAATTGGTTGAGACATTCAAATGTCGTGCATGATTGAGATAAGGACACTATGTGGATAAAACATGATGGTAAAGAGTTGAAATAGATTCATTTGGAAGAAGGACCCAACTGTAATGGCCATCCAAGGATGAATCAAGTAATCAATGTCAGTTTCAAGCAAGACTTCACATATCCCATTTTGCATGAGGAAGAGTAAAAGGATACTTTTGTAGGGATGGAAATAGGTAACTCTTTTCCCTGCTATGGCATTCACCCTTCCCTAAATTTATTCAATGTAGATTCTAAAAATTAGATAAGGGAAAATCCTAAGTGAGCTTCATCGAGTTGCATGTTGAAGTGAAGTAGGCTAATTCAAGTAACACTAGTAAAGATGAACTTTCAAGAGAGACTAAGGTTAATGATTTGATGAAGAAAACTTTACTTCTTGAGGAGAGGGTTGTCTAAGAGACTTTAGAGAATAGTATAGTCTAGCTTATAGATCCACTTTAGGAAGAGGATAAATTCCAACATATGTTTGAAAAGTGTATTTATAAAGAGGAAGAAGAAAAATAAATCATCCACAATGCTTTGAAAGTATTTATAGATGAACTTAGAATCAAAGAAAACCATGAATATATGGAGATTAGGAAACTAAGAGCTTTGAAATTTAAATCTTGGCTAAGTATAAGCCAATAATAGATTCCAAAACCATGAAGATCATTAGAAGGTTCTCTATGAAGAATCGAGGAATAAATGGGGAAAGGAATCATGAAGTCGGGTAACCTCATGCTACTACATAGGCCACATATAGGATGACAAAAAAGAGTGAAATGGATTTTACTAGGAAGGATGATATAAAATCAAAGCAATTCTCAATTGGGGTGGAGTACAACTTGAGACCCTTGTCAAAGAGTCATTGCTCTTATTCAACATTTCTTGAATCAAGGCCTACTAGCCTCTTAATCACTAAGGTACCTTTTTGAGCAATTGTGACCTAGCATTTCACTCATTTTTCGCTGACTTTTTGACATTCACATGTGCTCCCTTTATTTTTCTTGTTTGTATATAAAATTTTAGCCTTTTTTATAATCCAAGGAATGGACATTGGTCGTTGTGAGTTAATTAAGCTTTGCCATTTCGGGTTAAAAACTTTCTTTTAGACTTTTTATTCCAAGCTTGGTGAGATATGATTGATGAGATCTCCGTGATTTGGAGCTATTTGTTGTGGGAGGAGGGCTCTAGGGCTCACGTTAAAAGTTATGTGTTTTCTAAGGCAAGCTCAAGCATATTTTTTTCACCAAATAAGTTCATCTAAAGGATTTTTGTGAAGAGATGGATAGGTATGTGCTTGAAGATGAAGAGGTGTTGCAAAATCCTTGATCTACACCAGCCAAATGAACTCCAAAAGTATATGGTGGGCCCTTTTAGCTTGCCAATGGATGTATTAGACACCCTATGTACCTTGGAATATCACTCTCAAAAAGATAGATCAAAACAGATAAGTTGGAGTTAGCTCAGAGGTGAAAACTTGCTATTCTTGGTTCATACACCTGCCCAGTGTTTTACATAATTCTCTGAGCACAGCAGCAATTAGCTCAATTCCTCTTGGGGAAGTCTAGGCAACTTAAAGAGCTAACTTTCAAGAGTAATCTCATAAAAAATAATGAACCACACACTGAGAATGAGTTTTAACAAGTGATGACATCATCCCGATTTTCACGGGCTGCTATAGAAATAGACCAGTGAGCAGAGAAATCAACATAACTCAAAATGTAAAAATCCAATGATTATGAAAATTTGTACGGTTATACTAGACAGTAAGTTGAATCCAACAAGATTTAAATCACTGAATTTGGATAAGTAACCACTGAGAAATGGCTCTGACAAGATGAGTGAAAAAGTCGGGTACCTGACAGAGAAGTGAAGATGAACAGACCCTGTTGACTTCAAATGAACATAACTGAAGATTGCAACATCCAAATGACATGAAAATTTGTGAGCATATAGTAGAGTTATAGAGCTAACTTTACCAATTTAAATCACTGAAAATGATGCACCAAGCTCAGAGAAAACATCTCTGCAAGCTGACTGAGAAAACTAAGAGTAATGGCAGTGAGTAGTACACTTCACAAGAACATGGAAAGATGAACTCAAATAATCATGAAAATGAAAGTATATTGCTTGTACAATACAATGAATTACTGATACATATGTGTGCCTTGTAATCACACCTTGATATGGCATAAAGCTCAGCTCTTGGAGGTCTTCACATAGGTCTCTCTAACCACTACTAAAACTGCCATCTATTTATAGTTGAGTTTGGGAGGCTAACTTCCTTCAATCACTCTCCAATCAATCAATGATTGATTTGATTCTCTACCTACCACAAATCACGAATTCGTGGCTCCTCTTTCCATTCTTGATCAAGTGGACTCAACCACTTAAGATTCTCTTACTTTTACATTGAGTAAACTCTTCAAAAGTTACAAGAGGTAGTTCACAAGTGAACTTTACATAGTCTTCTTTTTAAAGCTTCTTCTAAGACTTTGTGAGACTCAAGCCAATACTTAGGTTGTCATAGACTTGCTCCAACAGCTCCCCCTCAAGCCAAGTATGCTTGAGGTCTTCAATCTTCCAAGATTACCTGCAAACCAATCATAGCCTTGAATTTGCAAAGCTTTGTACCATCCAATGCTTTGGTTAGAATATCTGCACATTGTTGATGAGTGGACACATATGATATTTGAATCTCTTTGCTTAGAACCTTCTCTCGTACATAGTGATAATGAACTTCAATATGTTTAGTCCTTGCATGAAAAATAGGATTAGCAGCCAAGTGAATAGAACTCATATTGTCACAAAAAATAGTTGGAGTTCCAAACTCCAATCCAAGATCTTTGAACAATGTCTTCATCCACATAGCTTCTTGTGTAGCTATGGCAAGACCTCTATATTAAGCTTCAGTAGAAGAGAGAGCAACTGTGGGTTGCTTCTTGGATGACCATGAAATAAGCTTTGAACCTGCAAAGGTAAGATAACATGAAGTGCTCCTTCTATCTTCCTTGGAGCCAGCCCAATCTGCATCAGAAAATAGCTTCAAACCTAAATCAGATACATAAGGATAATAAAGTCCTTCATTTATGGTTCCTTTGAGATACTTGAGAATCCTTTTGGCAGCATCCATATGTGGTTTCCTTGGTGTGTGCATAAATTGGCTTAGCACACTCACACTGTAACATATATCTACTCTTGTCAATGTGGCATAGTTGAGACTACCCACTAGACTTTGATATGATGTGATGTCCTCTATGAGTTCACCTTCATGTGAGCTCAATTTGTGATTGACCTCCATTGGAGTACCTGCAATCTTACAATCTTGCATCTTGAATTTTGCCAACATGTCCTTAATGTACTTTCTTTGAGTGAGAAACAAACCATGATCTTTGTAGACAACTTCCAAACCTAGGAAGTAGGTAAGTGAACCCAAATCACTTATCTTGAACTCTTCTCTCATCTGATCTTTGATCTTCTTCATACCATCTGCATTATTTCCTGTCAATATAATATCATCTACATATACACATAGGTAGATGACCTCTGAATTACTCTTTTTAATAAAGAGTGAAGGATCTGCCTTGCTTGGTTGAAAGCCTTTGTCCTGCAAGAATGAAACAAGCCTGAAATTCCAAGCTCTTGGAGCTTGCTTGAGACCATACAATGCTTTGTTAAGTTTACACACATAATCAGGATAAACTTGATTCTCAAAACCAGGTGGTTGTGCCATATATACCTCTTCTGTTATCCAACCATTCAAGAATGCATTCTTTACATCTAGTTGAAGTATCTTCCAATTCTTGGAAGAGGCAATACTAAGCAAAACCCTAATAGTAGGCATCTTTGCCACAGGAGAGAAAGTCTCCTCATAATCAATTCCCTGAGTTTGTGCAAAGCCTTTTGCCACAAGCCTTGCCTTATACCTGTTAATTGAACCATCAGAATTCTTCTTGAGTTTATAGACCCATCTTGAGCCTATTACCTTCATGGATGAAGTCTTGGGCACTAAATCCCAAGTGTTGTTTTCCTCAAGTGCTTCAATCTCTTCCTTCATTGCATGCTTCCATTCTATTTTTGCTTTGGCCTCTTCGAATGATGATGGCTCCTCTTGGTTTATGTCTTGTGCTATGTAGATAGAATGTTTAGTTACTAATGAGGTGTCAAACCCATACCTTTCTGGTTTTTTCTTTTCCCTCATAGATCTTCTTAGGCCATGATGTGATGATTCTGCCTCATGTCCAAGTTCCTGCAATTTTGCTTTACCTTTAGACTTCCATGCTTTGATCTTTTCCATGTGAGATTCTTCATCATCCTCTGAGGTACCTTGTTCTTCAATCTTTGATTGTTCTCTACCAAGCTTTGGAAAATCTTCTTCAAGATCATATGGTAAATTGATCTTCCTGCATGAATCTTCATACCATGAATTGTTCTCATCAAAAACTACATCTCTGCTTACCAAGAATCCTTTGTTGGTAGGGTTGTATAACCTGTAGCCCTTTTGATTGTTGTCATATCCAATAAATACACACCTTTCTGCCTTTGGATCCATCTTGCCTCTAACCTGTGAAGGAACATGAGCAAAAGCAATGCATCCAAAAATTTTACAATGATCTAAGCTTGGTCTTCTTCCATTCCAAGCCTCATATGGAGTCATCCCATCAAGGGATTTTGAAGGCAACCTGTTTATCAAGTAAGTGGCTGTAGATACAGCCTCAGCCCATAAGTAATTAGGTAAATGCTTTTCATTTAACATAGACCTTGCAGCTTCAACAATTGTCCTATTCCTCCTTTCTGCCACTCCATTTTGCTCAGGAGTGTACCTTGTAGTTACCTCTCTTTTGATTCCTCTTTCTTGAAGAAAAGAATCAAAATCATGGGAGAAGTATTCTCCCCCTCCATCTGACCTTAGCCTTTTTAGTGATTTACCTGTTTGATTCTCCACAAGAGCCAAATATCTTTTGAAACATGAAAAAACTTCATCTTTGTGTTTCATAAAGAATAGGATAGTCCATCTGCTGCAATCATCAATAAAGGAAACATAATACCTTGATCCAGATATTGAAGCTTCCTTGCTAGGTCCCCATACATCGGTATGAACCAACTCCAAGAGATCTCCATGCATATAACCTTTCTTCATGAATGGTAACCTGTGAGACTTTCCAAATTGGCATGCACTACACTTATAAATCATATATTGTTTTGACAAATTAGGAAGTCCAAGTACACTTTGGTCCCTGCAAATTTGCTTTAATGACCTTTCACCAATATGTGCTAACCTTTTGTGCCATACTTCCAATTCTGTGAGTGTCTGACTACCATAATTAAAGAGAGCAATGTTTCTAGTGTCCTGTAATTCAAATGTGAACAATCTACCTGTCTTTTCACCTTTTGCAATTCTTCTGAATCCTTGACTTGGATCTTCAACAAATGCTCCTGCTTTTGTGAACCTGACTTGCAACCCTTTCTCTACTATCTGCCCAACACTTATCAAATTCTTTGTAATGGTAGGGACATAGAGTACCTTACTGAGTAGGTTGATGTTTCCATCAGGTGCTTTGACATTGCCTATTTTCTCCACAGGATGTTTTGTATCATCTCCTGTTTGTACCTCATGCTTATTCCTTGGATCTTCTAAATCTGATAGGAGTGCCACATTTCCTGCCACATGATTTGAACAACCTGAATCTATGTAGAAAACATGCTCATCAGATTTACCTTGTGGCATAGCCATGTTCATGATCAATAATGAATCCTCTTTGTTTGAGTCTTGTGTGTAGTTATTGTAGTCTCTCCTTCCTTTGTAGCCTCCTTGATAGTTTGAATGATTGTAGTTGTTGTAGTTGCCATGGTAGTTGTTGAACCTTCCTCTTGAGTAGCCATAACTTCCTCTATTGTATCCTCTGCCTCTTTGATTCCTGGAATTCCTAAAGCAATTTTCAGTTGTATGATTAGTTAATCCACAAATAGAACATGAGTTGGAGTCTTGGGATCTCCCCCTGCCTTGTCTACCTCCTCTTCCTCTACCTCTGCCATGTCTTCCTCTACCTACATAGTTAGCTTGATATGTACCTGCTTCATCATCCACTTTCTTTGCCTTTCCTTTGTTATCTTTAGACTTGCTTTTATCCGTGTATAAAGCTGAAGATTGATTACCTTTAGAGCTTTCTCCATTTTTGATAAGCTTTGCCTCTTGAGTAAGTAGTTGTCCAATGAGTGTGTTGAAATCAGGTACATGCATGTCCATGTACAATTCCATAGCTGTGGTGAATGCTTCCCACTTATCATCTGCCTTCAAGCCATTGATGACCTGCCTTACAATTTGCTCTTCATCTATTACCTCTCCAATGCTTCCCAACTGATCCGCTATGTCCTTGAGCTTTGTGACAAAATCAGTCACATTTTTTTTGGGAGCCTTCTTGAGAGTTGTGAAATCCAGCCATAGTTGATGCTTCCTAGCTTTGGTACTTGAAGAAAAGAAAGCTTCAAGTGCATTCCACAGTTCCTGAGATGTCTTACAACTTCTAATGTGAGGCAACAAAAAATCTGAGATAGAGTTGAGGAGATAAGACCTTGCAAGTGCATCCTTGGAGCACCATGTGCTCAATCTTTCTTGCTCTTCTTGTGTTGGTTGACTTTTGTTCCTGAAACTTGGCCTAACTTCATCTCCAGCCACATAACCATATAAACTTCTACCTTGGAGATAGGCTTCCATTCTTAATGACCAAGCTGAGTAGTTACCTCTGTCTAATTTGTCAATTGATGAAGGAAATCCATCTGCCATGTTGTCCAACCTTGCTCTGATACCACTGTGAAGAGATGGATAGGTATGTGCTTGAAGATGAAGAGGTGTTGCAAAATCCTTGATCTACACCAGCCAAATGAACTCCAGAAGTATATGGTGGGCCCTTTTAGCTTGCCAATGGATGTATTAGACACCCTATGTACCTTGGAATATCACTCTCAAAAAGATAGATCAAAACAGATAAGTTGGAGTTAGCTCAGAGGCGAAAACTTGCTATTCTTGGTTCATACACCTGCCCAGTGTTTTACATAATTCTCTGAGCACAGCAGCAATTAGCTCAATTCCTCTTGGGGAAGTCTAGGCAACTTAAAGAGCTAACTTTCAAGAGTAATCTCATAAAAAATAATGAACCACACACTGAGAATGAGTTTTAACAAGTGATGACATCATCCTGATTTTCACGGGCTGCTACAGAAATAGACCAGTGATCAGAGAAATCAACATAACTCAAAATGTAGAAATCCAATGATTATGAAAATTTGTATGGTTCTACTAGACAGTACGCTGAATCCAACAAGCTTTAAATCACTGAATTTGGATAAGTAACCACTGAGAAATGGCTCTGACAAGATGAGTGAAAAAGTCGGGTACCTGACAGAGAAGTGAAGATGAACAGACCCTGTTGACTTCAAATGAACATAACTGAAGACTGCAACATCCAAATGACATGAAAATTTGTGAGCATATAGTAGAGTTATAGAGCTAACTTTACCAAGTTAAATCACTGAAAATGATGCACCAAGCTCAGAGAAAACATCTCTGCAAGCTGACTGAGAAAACTGAGAGTAATGGCAGTGAGTAGTACACTTCACAAGAACATGGAAAGATGAACTCAAATAATCATGAAAATGAAAGTATATTGCTTGTACAATACAATGACTTACTGATACATATGTGTGCCTTGTAATCACACCTTGATATGGCATAAAGCTCAGCTCTTGGAGGTCTTCACATAGGTCTCTCTAACCACGACTAAAACTGCCATCTATTTATAGTTGAGTTTGGGAGGCTAACTTCCTTCAATCACTCTCCAATCAATCAATGATTGATTTGATTCTCTACCTACCACAAATCACGAATTCGTGGCTCCTCTTTCCATTCTTGATCAAGTGGACTCAACCACTTAAGATTCTCTTACTTTTACATTAAGTAAACTCTTCAAAAGTTACAAGAGGTAGTTCACAAGTGAACTTTACATAGTCTTCTTTTTAAAGCTTCTTCTAAGACTTTGTGAGACTCAAGCCAATACTTAGGCTTGTCATAGACTTGCTCCAACAATTTTGAACCTTAGGAAAGTCAAATCACATGTTTGAAGGCACAACCTTGTCGAAAAGGAGGCATTGAACCACCAAAAGACACTCCAATGAAGAGATAAAGTCACAAGGTAGATGAAGAGACAAGGAGGGCATGTGAAGAGACATGGAGGACATATGAAGAGTCATGGAAGGCTCTCATGGCTTATTACGCACCATCCAAGCTCATTATAAGCATGTGTGGATGGTAGGAAGTCAGGGTGCTGCTTATATGTGTGCTATTGAGCCATTGTATATCATAGGACTTCATCTTCTCTTGTATATCTCTCCTACCCTTTCCAAAGGGTGCTAAATTTCTATAGTAACATATTAGTACTTCATTTTTGCTCTGTACTAAGCTCCATTTTCAGAGTTCATATACTTGTTGGAAAGCGTATAAAACAAGGATTCTATATCCAAAAGTATTTTGGAAAATTTATATTGTACTGCAAGTTATAACTATTTCTTTCTCTTCCAGTCTGTCTTGAAACCTAAAAGGAAAACTATTCTATCTTGTGTGACTCAGTTGACCAGTCTACAGTTGTCCAATTCCTGTGATTGATTGATAGCTTGTTAGAAAGCCCTTAGTAGCTAGTTTATATGGATAAAAGGGTTTCTTAATTGGATTTGAGAGTTCTAAGTTATATCAGTTTTAGTGAGTACTAGTCTGAGCAGCTAGGTCTTGGGTAGGGTCCAAGCTTCTTGTTGTGCATTTGGAGGAGAAATATTCCATCATTGGTATTAGAGCAACTTGAAGACATCAAGTTGAGTGCAAGAAGACTTGAAGTGAAGCAAGACAACAAGGTGAAGTACTTGAAGGCTACATCAAGGGGGAGCATCTAGAGGAGTGCTCACCATCAAAGGAGTAAAGCTATCTACGAATTCTACAGAGGTAACACACACCTACTTTTATCATGGACGATAATTCCAATGCTATTGAGAAGCTTGAGAAGGACAGCTACCAGCCTTGAGGTTTAGGATGCTCAATTTCATATTAAGTAAGGATCTAGGTGGCATCATTGATGGATCATATGTCAAGGTAGTACCATTGGATCCTATGGCACCTATTGCAACTGAGTTGAAGGCCATGAAAGATTGGAAGATAAAAAATAGAAAGGTAATGTTCATGATCTCACAATTTGTTAGAATTACCTTGATTGGACATATTCAGTCAATGGACACAGTTAAGGACATGTGGATACTTGGAGAGGATGTTTATAGCTAACACTAAATCCTCTTAGATTATATGGTGGAGGAGAGTACTTCTCCAATGATTTTACCTAGTTCCTATAGGATGAAGGGATAAAGAGGCAATACACATGCATATATACCCCTCAGCAAAATGGTATTTGTGAAAGAGAAAATAGACAAATTACAGAGGTAGCTAGATGCATGTTAAATGAAATGAATGTTCCATTTATGTACTGGGTTGATGCAGCAAATACAACTTCTTACTTGATGAATAGGATGAACACATCATGACGAGGTTTATTACCAAAGGAAGCCTAACTTGTCACATCTAAGGATTTTTGGATGTGTATGCTATGTCCATGTACCTCAAGAGGTGAGGGAAGATAACATGGATGCTAGGGCAGAGAAGTGCATCTTTATATGTTACTCTACACAAAAAAGGGGTATAAATGTTACAATCCCATCACAAAGCATCTTAGAGTATCAAGGGATGTGGTATTGGATGAACTTAAGCCATATTATGAACCACCTAATGCACTGTAGGTTGAAGATATTGAGGAAGTCGAGAAAGTCTATGAAGAACAAACTCAGATTAGCACAAGCTTGAGTGGTCCCTCCACTTTGAGTCCATCAAGGAGTCCTTCATCACTCAAAGGGAAAGAGAAGGAAGGTGAACCAATCTCAACATGCAGCCACAACTGATATGATAAGGGCAATGTGGTAAGGGACTTCCATTCTAGTGAGGATGAAGATGATTTTGAAGAGGTAGTGATTCCTAATGTGAAACAAAAGAGGACTTGAAGAAGTATGCTACCATCGGTAATGAAACAAGGCCAGAGAGGTTTAAACACCCTATTCAAAGATATGATAGTTTCATTCTCGAGCATTATGCTTTTATGTCTCAGGTTGTGAAGGACAAGGAACCTTGCACATATGAAGAAGCTTGTCAAGACAATGTATTGATAAATGGTATGAGAAGAGACGGATGCTCTTCATGAAAATCAGACATGGGAGCTTGTACCTAGGAAAGATGACATGAAAGTGGTCACAAATAGGTGGGTCTACAAGATCAAAAGGAACTCTGATGGATCCATAGCAAGGTATAAATCTAGACTTGTAGCTAAGGGTTTTACCCAAACACGTGGGATAGATTATGAAGAGACATTTAGCCCTATTGCAAAAATGAGTACAATTGGGACATTGATTGCCATTGCAGCTTCTAAAAGGTGGAAATTGTCCCAATTAGACGTTAAGAATGCTTTTTTAAATGAAGAGATTGTTTACATGCAACAACCCATGTGATATGAGGACCCTAGAGACCCTTATTTTGTATGAAAACTCAAGAAAGCTTTATATGGACCCAAGCAAGCACCAAGGGCATGCAATCAAAGGCTTGTTGAGTACCTTATTAGATGTGGATATGCAATAAGTGATGTTAATCCTTCACTTTATGTGAAAAGGGTTGATGAGAATGTGTATATATGCATATATGTTGATGATTTAATCATAACAAGTGATAATGATGCACATATCAAGGATATCAAGGCCAAATTGGGCAAGGAATTTAAAATTTTAGATTTTGGTGTGCTAAAGTACTTCTAAGCATTGAGATTGTACATGCCAATCAGGGTTTCTATCTTATGCAAAGGAATTACTTACTTGTTTATACAGGTTTGGTATGAGTGGTTGTAATCCATTAAGACAACCAATGGATTGCAATGTCAAGTTGAGCAAAGACCAAGGTGATAAGCTCAAGGACGAGCATGTGTATAGAAGTTTGATTGGGTCTTTAAATTATGCTACCATTACTACACTTGATCTATCTTATATTGTTGGAGTGCTCTCACAATTCATGCATGCACCCACACTTGATCACTTGAATGCAAGTAGAAGGATTCTAAGGTACACCAAAGCTACAATCAATGAAGGCCTCTTTTATGCATATGATTATGATTTGAAACTAAAAGGTTATGAAGATGCTGATTGGGCTAGCTCCAAGGATGATAGAAGGATTACCTCAAGATATATAATTATGCTTGGGAAGATTTGTGTATCATGGATGTCAAAGAAACAACCCACAATTGCATTGTCTTCCACAAAGGCAGAATATAGGGCCCTTGCTCAACTCACATGTGAGGTAATGTGGTTTAAAAAGCTCTTAAAATATTTGGATATTCAATTTGGAATTGTTCCATTACTTGGAGATACTAGGAGCAAGCATATAGAAGTGCATCATCATTTCACAAGAGAAACAATTTTGGATAAGCAAGTGGATATTATGCATATCAACACCAAGGAGAAAATTGCAGACCTTCTTACAAAGTTCTTGGATGCAAAGAGGATGGAAAAGAAGTTTGAGCTTGAGGGGGGAGTGTTTAAAGTTATGTGTCCTTTTAGGGCAAGCTCAAGCAGATGTTTTTGACTAAATAACTTCATTTGAAGGCCTTTGAACCATAAGAAAGTCAAAGCACATGTTTGAAGGCACAAACTTATCCAAAAGGAGGTATTGAACCACCAAAAGACACTCCAATGAAGAGACAAGGTCAGAAGGTGGCTAAAGAGACATGGAGGGCATGTGAAGAGACATGGAGGACACATGAAGAGTCATGGAAGGCTCTCATGGTTATTTAAGCACCATCCAAACTCATTCTAAGCATCTCTTGTATATATCTCCTACCCTTTCCAAAGGGTGTTGAATTTCTATAGAAGACTACAAGGACTTCATTTTATCTCTATCAAAAGCTCCATTATTAGATTTCTTATAAACTTGTTGGAAAGCTTATAAAGCAGCAATTCTATATCCAAAAGGATTCTGGCAAGTTCTTCTTGTGTTGTGAGTTGTAACTTATTTGTTTTTTTTTGGTCTATCTCCAAACCTAAAAGGAAATTTAATATGTCGTGTGTGACTTAGTTAACTAGTCTAGACATGTCTCATTCTAGTTATTGATAGCTCATTAGAAAGCCCTTAGCATCTAGTTTATGTAGCTAAAAGTGTTTGTCAATTGGATTTGAGGAATTCTGAGTTATATCAGATTTACTAAGTAGTATTATGAGAGAAGCTAGGTCTTGGGCAAGGTCCAAGCTTCTTGTTGTGCATTTGGAGGAGAAATCTTCCATCATCTAAGGCCCTCGCTACTGGCCTTGAGAAGATTAGTTATTTTATGCATGAGAATATCACCCTACGACTAGCTCATCTCTGAGAGGATGGACTTTGCCTTCACAAAGGTGTTACCTCTCTTCAGTGTTGGGGATGTATGGGTCATGTCATCTTAACCCTATATTCATATAGGGGTAAGATGACATGACCTTCACAAAGGTGTTACCTCTCTTCAGTGTTGGGGATGTAAGGGTCATGTCATCTTACCCCTATATTCATATTTAGTGTTGGGGATGTAAGGGTCATGTCATCTTACCCCTATGCCCACCAAAGCCCTTCATTGGTATCAGAGCATGTTGAAGGCTGGTGTGTTCAATGGAAGCTTAGGATAGAAGAGGTGAATGTGAAGGTCAACATCTTCTTGATAACCACTCAGTTTTTTTGTCATAACTAGAGCTATAGAGCTTGGATTCATGTGATTTAAAGTTCTTTGTGTAGTTGACGCAAAGAACTACAAATTCACAAAAGGATGAAAAATTTGGTTTGGAGAATTTGAAAAACTCCTTATCATAAATTTGGATCTAAGTTTAGTTCTAAAGGTTGGGTTGAAGTGATTTGGATTGCTTGAGAAAGCATCTACATAAGCAGACAAGTCGAAATTCAAAAGTTTAGGTCACAAAAAATGCAAAATATAGAACACTACTACAAGTGAAGATGAAAATAATAATAGATGTTTGTTTTGCTTGTATCTTGAGCTACACACCTCCGATTGAGGTGTTCTAAGTGTTGTTGTGTAGCCAACACAAATTGCTTCTAGTTTTAGAGGACCAAAATTTGAGATTTAGAGGCTATCAGCTCTAAAACACAAAACACAAAGCAACACATTTTCACCATAAGTGTTGGTGTAAATGGAAATCCTAAAATCTTCGCATTTGATTTATGGACTATATACTCTCATTAAGTTATCACATGTAACATTGTTCATGAGAACACATGCTTGTGAAAATTCCAATACGTGCTCATTGAATTTTTCTACTTTTCAGTGTTTACATGACTTGGAATAGTGCATGTCTACATTATTTTCAACAGTTCTTTATCTTAGGTAGCTAGGGAAGTTTGGAGAAGTCTTGAATCTTATCCATTATTTCTTGGTTTTGCATCAAAAACAACATTTGCACTCATCGATAATATTAGGAGTATTTCATTTTAGTCCGTTTGTTGGACTGCTGGAAATGGATTGCTCAATGGTTTTTAGCTCATTAGTGTTGTGTCATGCATTAGGGGCTTTGAAATGGTTTGAGGAAGTAAGGATTGAGGAAGTATGGTATGGTGAAATGTGACTTTTGCATGGTCATATACTGAGAAGAGTGTACATCCCATTGGAAATTAATCACTGTGTATTGCTTGCATGCTTCCAAGAGAGAAGGAAAGAGGGGGCATTGCAGAAAACTATTAGAGGGCAGTAATAACTGATGGCATTGCATCACTAGGGGCACATGGGAGATCAAGTACCTGAATTTCGACCATTTTCTTACTTTTTGGCCAATGTGGAAAGTGCGCTTGTTGAGTTGTACGGTGAAAGAAAGGGTGACGTGAATAGACTATCACCCCTTAGATTTTTTCCATTCTGTCACCCAACAATCGCATTAAGTTAGAAATGCTCGTGCATTGTGAGGAAAAGTATAAGAAGAGAGTCTAAACTAGTGTTTTCCTCTCATTGGTAGGTGCATGTGCCCCTAAATCTATTCATCAAAGGTCGTTCTATGTACCATATATGTGCCCTCTATTCATCAAAGGTCGTTCTATGTACCATACATGTACCATACAATTCTCTATCTGATGACCCAAAGGGTGATCGGATTAAACATCCATGTGCTGCCGCTAAGTGTATTTGCATTGCAGAAGGAATTGCTATCTAAATGTTTGGTCGGTAGTAAATGACAAGAAAATGGAAATAGGCCACAACGAGTGTGGCATAAGCCCTTGGGATGGCCGCTATCTATTCTGTCAATGAGGTATAGAAGGCTAGTATTTGAAGTCTACTCATCCATAGATTGAAATCTACTCATCCAAAGTTGATGAAACTTTGTACTAGATGCAAAATGCCCCTATCTAACTCATCCAAGTGAAAAGTTTAGAAAATGGATACGCACACACTGAGAAATGAACCACACAAGTTGACTATATACCTCAAGGTATAGTAGCAGCACACGAAGAATGAATACTCAAGATATATGAATCATATTGTGTATTGATATTGCACATATGATACAAGGGAGATATGGGGGACTAATCTCACTTGACCTGAGTACGAATGTTTGCTCAAAATCTCAGCTCAATCTCTCAGAAAGATTCACTCTACCCCACAACTAGAAGACAAAGCTTTTTATACATGATTTTGAATTTGAATGTGGTTGGATCATCACCTAAAACTGATCCTGAAACTTATGATTGAGCTGAATTTGAATCCCAACTAAAATTCATGAAATTGGGCTCCCTTCATCCATGAGATTCCTTCTACTTTTAGTATTTTACAATTACTAAGATAAGTCCAAGGTATTCAACCCTTGAACTTTTACAAACATGGGTTCATATGAGTACATCTTTATGAGATGATCTAATGAGAGTAATCCAAGCACTTTAAGCAATGCTTTTAGGCTTGCGTCTTGCACCATCATCTCCCCCTCAAGCCTAAGAAGCTTGAGTCTTCAATTCTTCATAATCTCTTGACAATCCAATCACTGATTTGGACCTATTTAACTTGAATCCATCCGATGTCCTTGTCATCATATCTGCACATTCTTGATGGGTTAATACATAGGATAATTGAATCCCCTTGCTTGTAATCTTTTCCTTGACATAATGATAGTGCACTTCTTTATGTTTAGTCCTAGCATGATATATTAGGTTAACAACAAGATGCAATAAGCTGATATTATCCCCAAAGATATGAGGAATGGATGACTTAAGTCCTCTATATTCAACTTTATTCGATGAGAGTGCAACAATGGGTTGCTTCTTTGAGGACCATGAAATCAATGTACTTGCAAAGGTGAAGTACCTAGATGTGCTTCTCCTATCATCTTTAGAGCCTACCCAATGTACATAAAAAAATAGCTTGATATCCATATTAGAGGTATAAGGGTAATACAAAACTTCATTGATGGTTCCCTTTAGGTATTTGAGGATTCTTTTGGCTACTTCCATGTGATGTTTCCTTGGTGTATGCATGAATTGACTTAAGACACTTTCTCCATAGAAAATGTCAACCCCAATCAAGGTAGCATAGTTCAAGCTTCCAACCAGACTTTAATAGCTAGTTATATCCTCTATTTTCTCTCCTTCATGAGCACTTAGCTTCAAGTTTCATTTCCCTATGTGTACCTACAATCTTTGAATTCTCTATTTTGAACTTGATAGTCGTGTCTTTGATATACCTTCTCTGAGTAAGGTAAATACCTTTTTTGTGAATAGCACTTCCAATCCTAGGAAGTATGTGAGTAGACCTAAATCATTGATTTTGAATTCTTCTTTCATCTAAAGTGTGATCTTCCTTATTCCTTCAACATCATTATCTGTAATTATGATATAATCATGACATACACATAGGTATATGACTTCAGATTGATTCCTCTTGATGAAGAGGGAAGGATCAACTTTGGCCACATTGAATCTCCTATCCTGCAATTAGGTCACAAGCCTATGATTCCAAGCCCTAGTGGCTTGCCTCAAACCATACAAAGCTTTTCTTAACCTGCATACATACTCAGGACATGATGGATGTTCAAAACCAAGAGGTTGAGCCATGTATACCTATCCATCCATTTAGAAAAGGATTTTTTACATCCATTTGGTAAATCTTCCAATTCTTGGAAGCTACAACACTTATAAGCATGATGATGGTTGGCATCTTTGCAACTAGTGAAAAGTTTTCTTCATAATAAATTCCTTGTTTTTGTGAATACCCTTTGGTGACAAGTCTTGCTTTATACCTGTTTATAGGCCCATATGATTTTTTCTTTACCTTGTATATCCATCTTGAACCTATGATCTTCATAGATGACGTCTTGGGCACCAATTCCCAAGTTTCATTTTCATGTAATGCATCAATCTCTTCCTCTGTGGCATTCATCCATTCAAGCTTCTTCTTTGCTTCCTCATATGCTAAGGGCCCCTGAGAGTTGAATCATGTGCTAGGTATAAAGAATGTTTAGTAACTAATGAAGTATCATCGCCATACCTTTTTGGCTTCCTATTCTCTCTAGTTGACCTTCTAACTGTTTGTTTGGCTTTGGCTTTAGAGTTCCAAGAGTTAACTTTTCTTCTTGGAGTCTTTTGATCATCTTCTTAATCACTTGATGCTTCAAGTGTATGCTTATTCCTCTCTAATAAGGTAGGATAGTCCTTCTCTAAGTCATAAGGTAGTTTGATCCTCCTGCAATCATCTTCAAACCATGATTTGTTTTCATCAAGCACAAAATCCCTACTTACAATGAAACCTTTTTTTCTTGGATTGTACCACATATAACCTTTTTGATCAAGGTTATAGCCAATGAAGATGCATTTCTCTACCTTAGGTTCCAATTTTCCTCTAAACTTTGAAGGTATGTCTGCATATGAAATGCACCCAAAGGTCCTGCAATGATCAAGGGTAGCTCTTCTTCCATTCCATGCTTCATACGGTGTCATCCCATCAAGATCCTTTGATGGAAGTCTATTCACCAAATATATAGCTATCGATACTACCTCTACCCACAAGTAGTTGGGGAATTTCTTTTCATTTAGCATTGACCTTGCAACCTCCAAAATTGTCTTATTTCTTCTCTCTATCACTCCATTTTTCTCAAGAGTGTATCTGGTGGTGATTTCCCTTTTTATCCCTCTCTCTTGGAGATAAGAACCAAATTCATGGGAGAAATATTCTCCCTTCCCATTTGACCTTAGTCTTTTTAGGGTTTTACCTGTTTGGTTCTCCACAAGAGCTAAATAATTTTTGAAACATGAAAATACTTCATCCTTATGTTTCATAAAATATAAGATAGTCCATCTACTACAATCATCTAAGAATGACACATAGTACATTGATCCAAAGATTGAAGGCTCCTTGCTTGGTCCCCATACATTTGTGTGGACCAACTCCAACATGTCTCCATGTATGTAGCCTTTCTTGGTGAAGGGTTGCCTATGAGACTTACCAAATTCACAAGCACTACATTTATACATCATATGTTGTTTGGATATATTTGGTAGAACAAGTACACTCTAATCACTATTGATTTGTTTGAGAGCTCTTTCTCCTATGTGAGTTAACCTCTTGTGACAAATTTGTAACTGTAATAGCGTTTGGGTTCCATCATTGAACAATGCAATGTTCTTGGTGTCTTGGAGTTCAAGGGTGAATAATCTACCAAATTTTTCTCGTCTTGATATCTTCTTGAATCCCTGATGTGGGTCTTCAACAAATGCTCTATGCTTAGTGAATCTAACCTTCAATCCCTTCCCAACAATTTGACCTACACTGATGAGGTTCTCCCATGAGTGTGTTGAAATCAGGAACTTGCATGTCCATGTAAAATAAGTATAACAAGTATGGGGGGTCACCTTGACTTTTCAAGAACAAGATGAAGTGGAGACATAGTAACCTTCAAAAATTCATAGCTTGAAATATACTAATAAAAAGTTGATAAAAATTTGTATGTAGATGCACAACACTCCTATCAAACTGATCGAAATAAAACTTTAGAAAATGAACTCACACATAGAGAAATAACCACACAAGTTGATTGTGTATCTAAAGGTACAACAACAACACACAGAGAATGAATACCCAAGATATATGAATCGTAATGCGTATTGTGCACACATGATACAAGGCAGATACAATGTATGTGAAAAATGTCAACTCAATCTCTCAGAAAGAGTCACTCTACCTTTGCAACTAGAAGGCAACCCTTTTTTATACATGATTTTGAATTCAAATGTGGTTGGATCATCACCTAACAGTGATCCTTTAGGATTGATTTGAATTTGAATCCTATATAAAAGTCATGGAATTTGGCTCACTTCATCCATGCAATTCCTTCTACTTTTATTATTTTACAATTAACTGAGACAAGTCCCTTGAACTCTTACAAACCTGGGTTCACATGACTACATGTTTCTGAGATGATTTAATGAGAATAATCCAAGCACTTTAACGATCTCTTAGTATTGCTTCTTGCACCAACATGCTTTGTTCGAGAAGTTGAAAATTCCCTAATATCTGAATGCACATAAATACATAGTATCCATGATGCAAGGGGAAGATAAGATGATATAGGATACTATGGTATCCAATTTTGAAGTCTAGATATAGGGATACTCGGATTTTGTAGACTTCCAGACAATGAATATGGAAAATACAAATCTTGTCTTAGGTAGAGAGTGGCTATGGGGGTTGGGAGACATAGATAAATGCAATTATCAAAACAACACTCTTGAACTCATGAAAAATGGAAGTAAATTTTGTATTCAGGGAGAGAGAAATGTACCTAGTGTATGTCTCATCTCATGTTTAGAGTTGTATACTCTATTTCATTATGTGCATGTACAGGAAGTCTTTTTATTGTATAATCATGACCTTGAGCATTGTATGGCAGCTCATCTGATGTATATTTTCATATCTATAATGTAAATAAGGAAAGGAATTTCTATTATTCATTCTCAAAAAAGTGTGTAGTTACAAGTTTTAAGGATTCTATGTTTGAGTTTAAAAATGTTCTTCCCAATGATGTACCTAGAGGGATACCACCTAAGAGAGGGGACATTGACCATGCCATTGAGATAATTACTAGCACTAATCCTATTTGTAAGCAACCTTATAGGCTTAGTGTATCCCAACATGAGGAGGTAGAGAAGCAACTTCAACAATATCTACACAAATGGTTCATTAGACCTAGTAACTTACCTTGGGCATCACCAATGCTCTTAGTTAAAAAGAAAGATGGCTTTATGAGGCATTGTATAGACTATAGGGCATAAAATAAGATAACAATCAAAAATAGGTTTCTAATGCCTAGGTTGGAGGACTTATTGGATCAGTTACATCAAGCTAAGTACCTTACCAAGCTTGATCTTAGGTTAGGATATCATCAGGGCAGAGGATGTCACTAAAAATACTTTTAGGACTAGATATGGGAAATATGAGTTCTTGATGATGCATTTTGGTCTCCCCAATGCTCCCACCACTTTCATGAAGCTCATGAATAGTGTACTATGGACATATCTAGGGTAGTTTGTAGTACACTTTCTAGATGATATTATAATCGATAATAGATCACAACAGGAACACTTGGAACACTTGAGGAAATCATTCCAAGTGTTGAGGGAAAATTCACTCTTTTCCAAAGAAAAAAATTGTGAATTTTTCAAAACATAGGTTAAATACATTGGACATATAGTCTCCCAAGATGAAATCCAAATGGGTCCTAATAAAGTACAAGCTATTATGGAATGGTCACATCCTAGGAGCAAAGTATGGCAAAGTTGAAAGTAGGAATTGCTATAGCTCCACTTTTACATCTAGCAAATTCCAATAAAACCTTTATGGTTGAGATTGATGCGAGTGACTTTGCTACAGGAGCAGTTTTAATTTAGGATGGTCGACGAACGGATTTTGAGAGCAATATGCTCGAACCTGCTCAAAAGAATTACTCTATCTATGAGAAGGAGTTGTATGCGATTTTCCATGCTTTGGAGAAGTGGCATCATTATATATACGGTGCCAAAGTTATGATAGTGTTTGATCAAGAGAGCATTGAGTTGCTCTCTAATGAAACAGACCTGAAAGGTCATAAGGCCCAATGAGCAAAGACCCTTTAGGAGTTTGACTATGAGCTTAGGTATAAGAAGGGAGAGTTTAATGTAGTGGCTAACTCACTTAGCTACATGTCTATGCTCAATGGAATGGATTTTACTCACATCACTTGTGAGCTACTTGAGTCCATTAGAGGGAAATGTAGGCTTGATCATGCATAATCCAAGATTTGAGAATCCATAGAAATAGGGGATCATGATACAAGAGTGTCCAAAGAGGATGAAGGATCCAAGATACTCAAGAAGGATTCAAGTGGAAGAATTACAGTACCCATGATGGATATTTATTATATAAAGATATCTACTTAGAGATTCTTAGATGAGGGCACATATTGTATGAGTTTCATGACACACCTAGTCTAGGACACCCATGATTTAACAAGACTTATGATCTTGTTAAGAGGCAGTTTTACTCGCATGGACTTCATAAGGAGGTCCTAGAGTATGTGCTTAAGTACACTAAATGTGAGGTTAATAAATCTAAGAGGTTGAGGATTGGAGGACTACGCCATCAATTGAATACTCCCAACGGGAATTAGGAGAGTATCTCCATGGATTTTATAGTGGTATTACCTAAGACAAAGAGAGGGAACAATTCAGTCTACATAATTGTGGATAGATTAACAAAAAGGGCTAGGTTTATTTCGACACTTAGTATAGTGAAGACACCTCAATTGGCTAGGTTATTTGTGGAGAACCTATACTGCTTATATGTTCTACCTTTAGACATTGCGATCAAGATAAGAAGTTTACTAGCCACTTTTGGGGAGCGATCTTCTAAAGGTTGGATACTAAACTTAGCATGAGTACGGTCGAGCATCTACAGTCAGATGGGAGAATTGAGAGAGTTAACTAAATCCTAGAAGATATTCTTCAAGCATATGTGAATGAGAGAAAAATTAATTGGGAAGAGTACTTACCTATAGTAGAGTTTTCATATAATAGTGCCAAGCTTTTTTCAATAGGACATAGTCCATTTATGCTTATATTTGGGTTTCAACCAAGAGATCCTTATGCAGTAGGATTGCAACATGAAAATTTCAAGCTGCAAAGGACTACTTGGAAGAGATGAATGATATGCTTAGGCTTGCTAAGGATAGTATTAGGAGAGTTCAGGATAGAGCTAGAGCCTATGTTGACTCTCAAAGGAGAGATATCAACTTTAACATAGGAGAACAAGTCTATCTTAGAGTTCCCTCTAGGACTGAGACCTTGAAAACAAGACCTTGTACAAAACTATCTCCTAGGTATTGTGGACCATTTCCAATAATTAGGAGAATATGAAAAATGTCTTATCAGCTCCAACTTCTAGAGAATAATTGGATCCATCCAATATTTCATGTCAGCTAGCTTAAGAAACAACTAGGTGAATCTAAAAACCTCATTCTCAATAGTGAGGTAGTAGAGCCTATTTTTGTTCAATCTATGCCACATGAGCCTAAGAGCATATTACACACTTAAGAGGAATGGAGGAGGAGTCACCTATATAAAGAGTGCCTAGTAAAGTGAACAAATAGTTTAGAAGATAGTTCTACATGGGAGCATGTTAGCACGCTTCGGAGAGGGTTTCCAAATTTTAGATTGCCTTAATTAATGTCTTCTTAATGGGAAGGATATGGGGGAAGAATCATAGAGATATGACCACGTACATCGGATACATGGGGTTTAGTGGGAGTAATTGATTTAGGTTCTTTTCCCTTGCATCTAAGCCTTCTAATACCATTTTTTTAGGACAAAAATGGATTTAAGGGGAAGGAAATGCTATGTGAGAACTCTAGATAAGGGAGGTGTGAGCCCTTCCTTAGTCTCTAAGACATATGGGCCCTCACATCCATGCCAAGTGGCACTCATGTGAGGAGCCAATATAAATCACTAGTATGGAAGTAGAGGGATATTATGTCAGGTATGTGGTTGGGAGGAAAATGAATTTTTTGTATCTCTATGATTCTTTCCATGATTGTAGCCGGCAAGCTTTCTTCCTTGAACTCCATGAGTGCATCATTCCGAAAGGTGGGAGGAATCATTGAAGATCAAAATTATAGGACATATACACTAAGATGGAAAAGAAGCCCCATTGCTTTTCATGGAGTAATTAGTTAAGATGAGTTATGGCATGTCAAGGATCCATTCTTTGAATAGTTGTGTAGTCCTCTTCAATGTGCATTTGGTGATGCTAGTTTTCTACATGTCCACTTTTCATATCATAGAAGCATAGACACAAGTCATGGTTATTTTCAAAGAATATCAAGAAGTGCAATTTCTAGTTATAGCACATTGCAAGTGTGTTAATAAATGAAAAGATTTCCATGATTCATCTATCAAGCTCTTTGATTAAAATTCTAGAACCACTAGAGGAGATATCATTTATCCAAATGTCAAAATCAACCATATCATCATAAGGTGAAATATTTCCAATCTTTAGAATAGGGGTGCATTTCTATGTAGCGAGCCCTTGATAAATTTACTCAAGATATTTTTATTTTTTGGACCATGTATTTCTCTTTTGAATCATTGAAGAGTAGACATCCATAGGACCACTCTGCAAGACCCTACATGGCACTCTTTTTCTTTCTTGGGTCATGCACTAGACCAAGTTAAGCTAGATACTATCAAAAAACCCATAAAAATAAAAAGAACTAGAAAAATTCCAAGACGTTTGTGGAATGTGTGCAATATCTAGTTTTGTAGGAATTATTGAACCCCAAGGTTCATTATCACCCACACTTCCCTAGCGAGGATGATAGAATCTAGAAGGGGGAGCTATTGGAGTAGAAACTCACAAATTCACGAAAGAGAAGGATGAGAAGAAGGGTGGGGTTGTGTTAAATGAAAGATAAGGAGTTACTTGAAGATGGAAAAGCCAAGAAAGTGTCAAGTGGGGACCATAATTCCTCCCGATTCCCCTTTAATGTGAAAAACATGTAAAAAGTCATTATTTGTAATTACCCTATTGAAAACACGTAAAAAGTCATTATTTGTAATGTTACTCCACTTTATTACAAGTGGAGGAGTTCTTAAGCTTCTAAAGTGATAGCCTAAGCCATTAAATTTTTTTTTGGACTTTTTGGATTTGGATGTGTAGGTCATATGAAGATTTAGGACTAAATTTTAATTTAGGGTGGGCATTAGAATGTGAATAATGTCCAGTCTTTAAAATTTTCTATAAAAGACTATGGATATCATTTTGGAGGGCTGGCTTATTAGGAATAGCTATGGTTAGTTCTTCTATTTGTCTCAACTCTTGTGAATGAAAGTGAGTTTCTTGGAGTTAGCATCTTCTTGCTCGTGAAAGTGGCTTTCATGTGTTTGTGAACATGTACATGTATCTTTCTTTAGTGATGTGTCATAGCATGGAGGTCTTCACACCACTCATTATCGTCTCTCACATTGGCATTATGGGGTCTAAATGCTACACTTGATGGGAGTTTGAGTTTGTGAGAGCTTGGAGAAATCTACATCTCAACAATTTTTATTTCCCTCATAATGTCCACCATTGATCATTTGTGATCCTTGTTATCATCTTGCTATTCTTGTGGTGTGTCCATGGACATATGATCTTCATGTTCACTTGTCTTACTTCAATTGCCAAGCTTGATTCCAACAAATCATAATCAATGGATTCATATGGTATAGGGGCTTGCTTTGTGTGCGCTTAAGGTATGAAAGATGCCTACAATGTTTCTATCAGTGATTCTTGTTGATATATTTAGGTAGTGATGTGTGTGAACACTCTAAGAACGCTGGAGCACTTTCTTCCCTCTTAAGGAGGTTTTTTTCCCCCGGCTTGTATATATGCCTATTGCCCTAAAGAGCTGCTTATCTTTGTACATTCTAGTGATAATACATTTAGTATTGTGTGTTGTGCTCCAAGCTTCTTCTTCTTCCTTGTGTTGTTCGCGTGCTTCCCCAGACATCCAACTCCAACAATTGGTATCAGAGTAGGTCACCACTTCATCTAGGGCGTCATCTACACCTCTCCGATTGCAGTCTCAGAATCACATGTTTCGGCCTCCGATCGCACTATCACAACACTTGTGCATGCTATTTCATCTTTTTGTGCCAAAGGTATATATCAGTTTTCGTTCGCCAATATAAGCGTCTCAGAAGTCTGTTACAGGTCTAGTAGAATTCGTCTAGGTAGTTATGTTCAACTTTTTGAGATACAGTCAATTTTTTGCATCAAGATATTTTAGTCACCAGCCATGGCTGAAAGCAGTGATGTATTCCATATGTTGGCTATTGAGGATAAGTTGGATAGTACGAACTACCCATTATGGGCTTATATGATGCGACATGTATTGGTTGCAAAAGGATTGTGGAACATTGTGCATGATGTTGAAAAACGTCTTATCACACCTGCAACTATTACAACTACAGGTACTGAAGCTGATGCAGAAGGTGTTGAAGATGATCATATTATGCATATTCCTATTTGTGCTGCGGTTTCTACTGCACCTACTACAGAGCAAATTTGTTGGGATGGTAGAGATGCCTAGGCACATGCATTGATAGCTTTGTCTGTCAAACATGCCATTATTCCTCACATATGCTCTTGCAGAATAGCTATGGATGCTTGGGATACACTTATCACAATGTACCAAGCTAGGAATCAGGCTCGTGCTGCTTACCTCCGAAAACAATTGGAGAGTGAGCACATGAATGAAGGTGATTCTATGGACAATTGATTTCTGCTGATGAGGTTATACCAGATAGCTCACTTGTGCAGACCGTTCTGAATGGTCTTCCTGATTCATATCAGAGTTTGCTTCTACTCTTCGGTTAATGATGAAAGGAAATCCAAATGCCTTGTCATTTGAGGAGTTAGTCTCTATTTTGTTGTAGGAAGATCAGTCCAGGCAAAACAAGTCCATTATATGTGTTGTAGAGCAAGCTTTCGTGGCTAGTGAGAAGGGCAAAGGAAACGGAGCTCTTCAATTAGTAAGCAAAAATCTGCTAATCCTGCACAATCAAAGAGAGAAGACAAATATGAAAGGAAATCAGAAAAGCAGAAATTATTTTGCAATTAATATAAAGAAAATGATCATATAATAAAGAACTGTCCAAAACTGGCTGCTAAAGAGGCAAAGAAGAAAGAGGCTAGAATGGTTGTTGTAGAGGCCTCTACACCAAAAACATAGTCTGCTAATCTTGTGCACGAAGAAGAATGGGTGTTTACTACTGTTTGTAGTTTTGACCCATCTTCTCATGAGCAGTGCATGTTTGCAGTAGACTTAGATGTTTGGTACTTTGAGAGTGGGGCAACCAAACATATTACCTCGCAGCGTAGTTTCTTCTCTTCACTCGAGCTTGCCCCTATAGGGAATACTGTTACATGTGCCAACAACTCCTCTTATCCTGTTATGGGAGTTGGTAAGATCATTTTGACTACTGCTGATGGTAGTTCTTTCACTTTGTCAGATGCTTTCTTTGTGCCAGGGATCAAGAAAAATTTTGTTATCAGTTTCTGCATTAGCCAAGATTAGCTTGGTTGTGAAATTTGTTGATGACAGATTTATAGTTCATGATCTGTCAATGGGGATGTGATTATATTTGCTTCTAGCATTTTATGTCGTTGGTTGTATAAGCTCATAGACTATGAAAGATCTGTAAATGATTCAGTATGTGTAGTACATGATTCTTAGGCTATGTCAGATGCAAAGCTTTGGCATGCACACTTTGGTCATCTAAATTTTGCTAGTTTGCTATGCCTGTAGAAATATGAAATGGTGTCATCTTTGCCCAAGCTTGAGGCACCCAGAAAACATGTTTGTGAAGGCTGTATTTTGGGCAAAATGCAACATTCCTCCTTTCCGAAAGATGGTTCAGTTCAGGCTACTCAGAAATTGCAGCTTGTACATAGTGATGCCTGTGGTCCTATGCAAACACCTTCTTTTGGAAATTATCTTTACTTGGTGACTTTCATCGATGATTTTTCTAGGCATGCATGGATATATCCATTGAAGGAAAAGTCCGAAGTGTTCATGTGCTTCAAACAGTTTTTGGTTTTGGATGAAAATCTGTTAGCATGTAAAATGGGCACCCTCCGTTATGATCGAGGGGGGGAATATATGTCTTCTAATTTTAATGCATTTTTGGCTAAACATGGGATAAAACACCAGTGTACAATGTCGTATACACCTCAATAGAATGGAGTTGCTAAACAAAAGAATAGGTCACTCATGGAGATGGTGAGGTGTATGGTCAAGAGTCAGACTTTACCACATAGTTTCTAGCTTGAGGCTGTCATGTGTGGAGCAATGTACTTAACAGGCGTCCCACTAAAGCACTGCAGTCTATCACTCCATATGAGTCTTGGCATGATCGCAAGCCATCTATTGCTCATCTACGTGTTTTTGGTTGTTTGGCATATGCCTTAGTGCCTGAACAACATCGTAGAAAATTGGATGATAAAACAATAAAATGTATTTTTGTTGGGTATAGTTCTAAAAGTAAAGGCTATCATCTGTATCATCCATAGAATAAATGCATTCTGGTTAGCCATGATGTTGTTTTTGTGGAAGATGCTATTCAACCATTGCTTTCATGTACTAAGGAGACATCTCTTATCTCCAAAGACATGTATGGTACTTTGATGCCTCTTTTTACAGGTGGACAGTCTAGTCTTGGTCCTAATGAGGCAACTTCTCAGCCTTTGGAGGTTTCATGTGATGATGCAGATCATCCCATTTCCGATGCAGATTTACGTGATGCACTTGTTGACGAGAGAGCTGATATTGAGGAGGTAAAAACTTTGCCAAAATGGCTGGTGCAGACTTTGCATGGTAGCAAATTAGATGCACCTCTATCATATCGTACTCGATCAGGCTCTCATAGTGCCTCTTTTGCATCAAATTGCTATGATATGGCTGCATCTAGTCTCTGTGATGAGATTGAGCCTGTTTCGTTTGATGAAGCACAAAATTCAGAAAATTGGATGGTTGGAATGCAATCTGAATATGATGCTATAATGAAGAATAGTACTTGGCCTTTATGTGACTTTCCTCTTGGAAAGAAGGCCATTGGCACTAAGTGGGTATACAAGCTAAAGAGTAAACGTGATGATACAGTTGACAGGTATAAGGCTAGGCTTGTTGCAAAGGGTTATGCATAGGAAAGAGGCATTGATTTTGATGAAACCTTTGCTCCTACTTGCTGAATGACTATTGTTTGTAGCATCTGTGCACTTGCAGCTCATCATGGTTGGAATGTACATCAGTTGGAAATTAAAAAAACATTTCTAAATGGTGACTTGCATGAAGAAGTGTATATTTTTCAGCCCTGTGGCTTTGTGCAGAAAGGGCATGAAAACCAGGTGTGCAGGTTAAAGAAGGCATTATATGGTTTAAAGTAAGATTTGCATGCTTGGTATGAAAAGATACATGCCTATCTGATTGCACATGGTTTTGGGAATAGTCCAACTAAAAGCTAATCCAAGCATCTTCTGGAACTTCTTCAACTTCTCTGCTCCAAGTGCTTTAGTGAAAATATCAGTAACTTGCTCATTTTTTCTCACATAAACAAGATCAATATCACCTGCTAATATCTTCTCTCTGATGAAGTGATAATGTACCTCAATATGCTTTGTTCTAGCATGAAAAACAGGGTTCTGTGCTAACTGTATGCTACTAACATTATCACAGTAGATGGTGATGGGCTTTTGCACTTCCACACTTAAATATGCAAGTAGCATCTCCAACCATGATGCCTCACATGCTGCCATTGTAGCACCTCTATACTCAGCCTCTGTACTCGACAAAGAAATAGTGGGTTGCTTCTTGCTGCTCCATGTAATAGCTGCACCTCCAAGTGAGAATAGAAAGCCACTAGTAGATCTTCTATCTAGAGTACTACCAGCCCAATCTACATGAGTGTATCCATGAACCTGCAAATCTACACCAACTTCATAAAACAATCCATAATCCAAAGTAGCACTCACATAACATAGAGTGCACCTCAGAGCATCCAAATGTGACTTCTTAGGAACTTGCATAATTTGACTTTCAAGTCCAAGAGTGTAGCTTAGATCAGGCCTTGTAATTGTGAGATATATCAAACTTCCCATAATTCTCCTATACATAGTAGCATTTTCCAATGCTTCACTTGATGTAGTACCTAAATTCAAATTCTAATCTAATGGCATAGAAATCGGCTTACAATCAGCCATACCCTACTTTTGCAACATATTCAAGGCATATTGCTTTTGCGACATCCATATACCTGTTTCTGTATGTATAAACTCAATGCCCAAGAAATAACGTAGCACACCAAGATCTTTCATGTCAAATTCCTACATAATAATTTGCTTTACCTCTTTGATGCTTTCTTCATTATCACCACCTACAATCAAGTCATCAACATAGATAGCCACAATTGTGATGCCATCATCACCCTTCCTTGCATATAGTGAATGAACTGTATCACACATAGAAAATCCAATGGTCGTCAAGTAATCAACAGTCCTTGCATGCCATGCATGAGGTGCTTGTCTCAGCCCATACTGTCGGATCGCCTTCCCCATGATGGCCCTCATTTTTTGAATGACTTGGCCCAAACTCCGAAGCAAACGACTCAGCTATCCACACGAAGATACTTCTCTGGAATTGCCGCCCAGCCGCGTGGTAACTTCGATGTTTATTCTTGCTCTACTTTCCCATAATGGGTCAAAGTCAGATCTACTCCAATGAGTGCCACTTGGCACTCATATGAGTATCTCAATACATATGAACAAGAGGAGGGTCTCACCTCAAAGTCCTATTCATATTGGATACTCCATGTGACATTTCCTTCCCCTTAATTCCATTTTTGTCTCAAAAATGGTGTTGGAAGGTCTACTAGAGATAGAGCAATCAAAGAAGTACCACTCCCACTATGTCCCCATGTATAGAAATACATGGTCCTGCCTCTGTGTTGTTTCCCCATATCCTTCCCCTTAAGAAGACTCTTGGGAAGGTAAACTAAAACTGGGAAACCGTCTCTGAAGGGTGCTAGCCTGCTCCCATGTAGCACTATCTACTGAACTATCTTTCCACTTTACTAGGCACTCTTTATACAAGTGACTCCTCATCCGTTTCTCTCGAGTGCGTAGTATGCTCTCAAGCTCATGTGGAACAGATTGAACAGAGATAGGCTCTACTACCTCACTGTCTGGAATGAGGTTGTCAGATTCACCCAGCCTTTTCTTAAGCCGGCTAACATGAAAAACTGGATGGATTTGACTATTCTCTGGAAGTTGGAGCTGGTAAGCCATCTTTCCTATTCTCTTAAGTATTTGGAAAGGTCCACAATACCTAGGAGATAATTTTGGACATGGTCCCATCTTCATGGTTTCAGACCTAGATGGAACTCTAAGATAGACATGCTCTCCTACCTCAAAGTTGATATCTCTCCTTTGAGGGTCAGCATAGGCTCTATCTCTATCTTGAGCTCTCCTAATGCTGTCCTTAGCAAATATAAGCATATCGTTCATCTCTTCCAACAAGTCCTTTGCAGCTTGAACTTTCTCATTCTGCAAGCCTACTGCATAAGGAGCTCTTGGCTGAAACCCATACATAAGCATAAATGGACTATGCCCCGTGGAAGAGTGCTTGGCACTATTATATGCAAACTCTACTATAGGTAAGTACTCTTCCCAATTAGTTTGCCTTTCATTTACATATGCTCGAAGCATATCCTCTAGGATTTGGTTAACCCTTTCTGTTTGCCCATCCGACTGTGGATCCTCGGCCATAATCATGCTAAGTTTTGTATCCAACCTTTTGAAGACCGCTGTCCAAGAGTGGCTAGTAAACTTCCTATCCCGATCAGAAACTATGTCTAAAGGAAGACCATATAACCGGTATAGATTCTCCACAAAGAGTCTAGCCAACTCTGGTGTCTTCATTGTAGTACATGTCGGAATAAACCTAGCCATTTTGGTTAACCTATCCACAATTACCCAGACCGAGTCGTGCCCTCTCTGTGTCTTAGGTAATCCGACTATAAAGTCCATGGAGATATTCTCCCTTTCCCATTAGGAATATCCAATGGGTGGAGTAGTCCTCCAATCCTCAACCTCTCAGCTTTGTTGACCTGGCATTTATTGCACTTAAGCACATACTCTAGGACGTCCTTATGAAGTCCAGGCCAATAAAATTGCCTCTTAACAAGATCATAGGTCTTGTTAACTCCTGGGTGTCCCGCACTAGGTATGTCATGACACTCATATAAAATTTGCCGTCTCATCTCAGTATCTCTAGGGACACACACCTTACCTTTGTATAACAGATATCCATCATGGACACTGTAATTCTTCCACTTGAATCCTTCTTGAGTATCAGTCGATACTCCATCCTCATTGGAAACCCGTATATTACGATCCCCATTCTCTATGGCTTCCCAAATCTCGGAATATGCAGGATCAAGCCTACATTTTCCTCTAAGAGACTCAAGTAGCTCACTAGTGATCTAAGTAAAACTCAGTCCATTGAGCATAGGCATGCGTCTAAGTGAATCAGCCACTACATTAAACTTTCCCTTCCTATACCTAAGCTCATAATCAAACTCTTGAAGGGTCTCTGCCCATCGGGCCTTACGACCTTTAAGGTCTGTTTGATTAGAGAGCCACTTAATGCTCTCTTGATCAAACACTATCGTGAATTTGGCACCATATAAATAATGACGCCACTTCTTCAAAGCATGGACTATTGCATACAACTCCTTCTCATAGACGGAGTAATTCTTCTGAGCCGGTTCTAGTTTCTTGCTCTCAAAAGCTACTGGTCGACCATCCTGAACTAAAACCGCTCCTATAGCAAAATCACTCGCGTCAGTCTCAACCACAAATGGTTTGTTGGGATCTGCTATATGTAAAAGTGGAGCTGTAGCAATTGCTACTTTCAACTTTTCCATACTTTGCTTCTGTTCGTCTCCCCAATGAAAGGCTTTCCCTTTCCCTTTAAGCTGTTCCGTCATCGGGACAGCAATTTTGGCATAGTTCTTAATGAATCTTCGATAGAAACCTGATAAACCTAGGAAGATCTGCAGCTCTTCCAGGTTCCGTGGATGTGGCCATTCCATAATAGCCCTTACTTTTTCAGGATCCATCTGGATTCCATCCTGGGAGACTATATGCCCAAGGTATCTAACCTCTGTCTTGAAAAATTCACACTTTGACTCCCCTGCAAAGAGCGAATTTTCCCTTAGCACTTGAAATACTTTTCTCAAGTGTTCCAAGTGCTCTTCTTCTGATGCACTATAGATCAGAATGTCATCCAAAAAGTCTACTACAAAATGTCCTAGATAAGGCCGTAAAACACTATTCATGAGTTTCATGAAAGTGGCAGGAGCATTGGTGAGACCAAAAGGCATCACCAAAAACTCATAGTGCCCATATCTAGTCCTAAATGCAGTCTTAGGGACATCCTCTGCCCTAATCCTGATCTGATGATATCCTGATCTAAGGTCAAGCTTGGTAAAATACCTAGCTTGATGTAACTGATCAAATAGATCTTCCAACCTAGGCATTGGAAATCTATTTTTGATAGTTACCTTATTAAGTGCTCTATAGTCTATACATAATCTCATAGAGCCATCTTTCTTTTTAACTAGGAGCATTGGCGATGCCCATGGTGAGTTACTAGGTTTGATGAAGCCCTTATCTAAATAATTCTGCAATTGCTTCTCAACCTCCTCATGCTGAGAAACACTAAGCCTATAAGGTGGTCTACAAATAGGGTTAGTGTTAGTAACAACCTCTATGGCATGGTCAATGTCCCCTCTCTCAGGTGGTAGCCCTCTAGGTAAGTTAGTGGGAAAAGCATATCTGTACTCAAACATAAGATCCTTAAAACTTCTAACCACACACTCTTGCAAAAAATAATAGTAGAAAGTCCTGTTCATATTTACATTCAAAGCATGAAAATATACATCAGATGAGCTGTCTGTACAATGCTCCATATCATGACTATACAATAAAAACATGTCCTGTACATGCTGTGAATAACAGAGACTATACAACTCTAGTGATGAAATGAGAGGTGCACTAGGTACATCTCTCTCTCCCTGAATACAAACTTTACTTCCATTCTTTTCAAACTCGAGTGTGTTGTTTTGATAGCTGCATTTAAGTGTGTCTCCCAACCGCCATAGCCACTCTCTTCCTAAAACTAGATCTGTCCTCTCCATGTTCATAATTTGGAAGTCCATATAATCTGTATAATCCTATATTTTGACTTCCAAATTGGATACCATAGTATCCCATATTCTTTTATCTTGCCCTTGCATCATAGATACAATATATTTATGTGCACTAGGCTACTGGGGAATCTTTAATTTCTTGACCAAAGCATAGTTTATAAAATTATGAGTGGCAGAATCATCTATCATGACTCGCACCCTGGTCCCGTATACACTACGGTGTAGCTTAACTAAGTCATGTGGTCCAAACTGCGGTGACCACAATGACTGAGTCAAACAACAGGTGTGCTCTATATCCTCGTGCATCACCTCCACTCCCTTGCAGCTAGAGCTGCCATGAATAGGAAGGGTCTGCACTAGGTGGACCGCCTTTTTGCCCTTTTCAGGGGCCGTACTAGACTCTGGTCCTTTCTTTTTTTCTTCCCCCTTCTTGAGTGGACAGTTCCACTGTGAATGGCTAGGGGATAGGCACCTAAAACACAGGTTCTCTTTTTTGGCCTTCTCAAACTGGTCTGTGGATAGTCTAGGCCCTTGTGATCTTTGTTTTTTAATAAAAACTTTGTTTTTCCCAAAAGGCAACTTCTTCTTAAATTTAGTCGTACTAAGAGGCTTGAGGGGCTGATCCGTCTCCATAGGAGTGTACTGAGGATGATCATGGTCCTCATATATCTGTGCATATTTGATCGCCTCCTCAAATGTCTTAGGCGCATTCCTTCTGACTTCCCTCTTTATGGCTTTGTCTAAGCCTCTAACAAACCCTCTGGTCTTCTAAAATCATCTAAGCCCTTAAGTTTCAGAATGATCTCCCTATAGTGGGATAGATAGACTGAAAGAGGTCTGCCTCTTTGAGTAATCCTATCCCACTCATCCCAATTCCTCTCCTCTTCATTCTCAGGAAGAAACTCTTTTAGAAAAAGAGTCTCGAACTAAGTCCAGTCAGTAGGGATAGAGTTCGTCTCCTTAAGATTCATCCACCACTTATAAGCACGCGGGCCAAGGGAGAGACTCGCCTCTAGCACACGATACTCAGGTGGGGTGCCCTTCAATTGATGCAAATCATGCCACTTTTGTAAAAAAGTGTAGATTGCATCCTTATTTCTGTCATGGTCATCCCGAGGAATAGGAGGAGTCTCTCTTTCCTTCCTAGCTAGGAAAGAGGTGACACTAGTCTCAAGTGAGATCATTTGAGACTTAAGCTGCTGTATAAGAGATGTAATGCTACCCAAATCTTTCTCTAATTTAAGGATTTTCTCTTTCAAGCCTATGAATTGGTCACGAGTGACAAATTCATCTATAAGCTCTTCATAAGTGTACTCTTGCTGTGAAGGCTCTTTCTCTTCTAAGTTCTCTTCTATTTCTTGCCCTAATTCTACTTCCTCCATTCTAGCATAAGGATCCTCTAGTTGCTCTTTAGGTGGAGAAGTGGTCTCAACTACTTGTTTTCCTTTAGTTTCCATGTTTAAGTACCCTTCCCCCGTTTACTAACTAGAGTGTATGAAAATGAATGGAAGTAAAGTTCAAATATGCAAGAAGAAGAGAAATATATCACAAGAGCACTTCCCTGATACAAAGTAGAGCTGCGGAAGCAAAATCCAAGTGGTCCTTGATGCTTCAAGCCACTGATTTTGAATCCTCACCAGGCCCAAAAGAAAATTGGAAATGTCCGCTTGGTCCGGGGAGGTTCTCAACACCATAAACCATCCAAAACAATGCCAAAAACACGTGGGAAAAGCCCCAATCGGGCAAACTGAGTGAAACTGAACAATTTCAGAGATGTAACAATCCTCACCAGTCCACAAATTTCTGCCAAGCACCTGTACTTCAAGAATTTGGGACTATCCCAAGTGAAAAAGATGGATTTGGAGTCCGGATGATGAAAAACTATGCCCGGGAGTGGCCGCCTAGTTCCTGCTGAAGTGCTGCAGAGAGATTTTGGTGGGGCAAATCTCGTCCAAATCCAACACCGATGGTTTTTCAGCGAAGCTTAGGAGTGTCGCTTCGAAACGTGACCAAGATTTTTGAAATATGATATCATATGAGGAAGATATGGTGCGGAGAAGTCGGGTATATCACGGATGGGAAGTGAAAATGCTAACCATCTTGAAGTAGAGACTTTGAAGAGCTCCAAACTAAAGGACTAAAGCTTTTCAAGGAAAACCCAAGACCCAAAACCCTTCTCCACAGCCCGTATTACATATGTGCATCCTCATTTGGGCAATATCTTGATCCATAACATCATCTTCATGCTCCAAGGTTTATTTAAAAAACTCGAATTTTTTCAACCACAACCTGAACCCTCTGTACCTTCGAAAAAGAATGGAGATACCTGTCAACAGAGATCTTTATCCCATATATGCGTGCACTGAAGTTCTGTATGTGTATATATACAAAGCCAAGAAGCCCTTTTATTCATCCAAGAGGAGGGATGGAGGGAAGACCAGGCGTCGGCTGTTGCTCTGCGTCCATCGACTGTTCACACATGCTTGGCCCGTCGGCTGCTCACACGCGCTTGTGTCCCGCCTATTACTGTTGTCGCGTTCGTCGTTGGCTCTGGTACCAATGTCGGATCGCCTTCCCCATGATGGCCCTCATTTTTTGAATGACTTGGCCCAAACTCCGAAGCAGACGACTCAGCTATCCACACGGAGATACTTCTCTGGAATTGCCGCCCAGCCGCGTGGTAACTTCGATGTTTATTCTTGCTCTACTTTCCCATAATGGATCAAAGTCAGATCTACTCCAATGAGTGCCACTTGGCACTCATATGAGTATCTCACTACATATGAACAAGAGGAGGGTCTCACCTCAAAGTCCTATTCATATTGGATACTCCATGTGACACATACAAAGCCTTTTGCAACCTGCAAACATATTTTGAATGCTTTGAATCTTCATATCCTTGTGGCTGGTCCATGTATACTTCCTATAACTCACCATGTACAAAAGCATTCTTCACATCCATTTAATGCAATGTCCATCCATTTGCTGTCGCAAATGCCACAAGTGTTCTGACAGTAGACATTTTAGCTACAAGGCTGAATATTTTCCTCATAATCAATACCATAACTTTTTGCATATCCTTTTGCTACCAAACGTGCTTTATACCTACTTATGCTACCATCAGCATTGTGCTTTGCCTTATAAACTCACTTGCAGCCTATGTGTTTCTTTTCTTGTGGCAATCGAACTAGGTTCCATGTATTGGTTCCATAAAGTGCAGCCATCTCCTCATCAATATCTTTTTTCCAATCTGTATTTATAATTGCATCTTCAAAATAAGAAGATTCAGCATCTTGTATTACCTTTGTCATGTAGGCACAATGACGAGCCATGTAACTATCATATGTCAATTGTTGCACAGAATTCCATATCCTCCCAGATCTTCTTGGTCCTAGGTCACTTCTCCTTGTATCATCCGCATGTGCCTTTCTTACTCCTCGAGTCTTCACAAAGGGCAAATCCAAGTTCCTTATTAAGTCTCTTTTTTGAACCGCTTGAATCTCCATGAACATCTTCAAAACCTGCACATGTTTTATGACCAGCAGAAAGCTTTTCTTTATCTTTCTTGGATGTATTTGAAGAATTTGCTGGACTGAAATTTCCACACAATCTTCCACTCCATGGATTTGAGTTGGAACTATTGCTTGGTGATGCATCCGGTCCACTCAAAGCTTGAGATTTTGCACTTGATTTTTCAACATTTTCGTTGTCATTTGGTTCAAGATTCAGTCCTTCTTTGGCATCTGCATAGAAGATTGACATTTCATTAAATACCACATCTCTGCTCACCTTCACCTGTCGTGTGAATGGGTTATAACATTTATATCCCTTTTGCTCAAGGAAGTATCCAATGAAGACACTTTTTTGCTTTTGGATCGAGTTTCGTTCTCAATTCATCTGGAACATGTACATATGCAATATAGCCAAAAACTTTTGGATGTGATAAGTTTGGCTTTTTACTTGTAAACTTCTCTTCACGTGTAACTTGATATACAACAGCAGTCAGAGTTCTGTTCATGATGTATACAGTAGTATAAATAGCTTGTGCCCAATAACAATGAGGCATATTCTTCTCAACCATCAAGGCTCTTGCTATTTCTGCAATATGTCTATTTTTGCGTTCAGTAACGCCATTCTGTTGTGGTGTGTACATGCATGAAAACTGGCACTAAATTCCATGATTTTTTAGAAAATTGTTGAACTCATTTTACATGTATTCACCTCCTCCATCAGATCTTAATGTCTGAATATACTTCCCTATCTACTTTTCCACCATATCTTTAAAAATCTAGAAGTGAGTTAACACCTCACTCTTCTCTTTCATGAAATATACCCACACTTTTTGTGTATGTCATCAATGAAAGTAACATAAAACTTGCAACCACCCATAGATGTGGTCTTCGCAGGACCCCAGACATCTGTATGTATTATATCTAGTATGTTCTCACTAACATGCTTGTCATGTGGAAATGATGATCTTGACTGTTTTCCAAATTGACATGCTGCACATACCTTTTGCATCTCTGCAACCTTGAAATTTGGTAGTCCATGGAAAATCTCCTTTGATTGCATCAATTTTAACCTTTGCAAGTTTGCATGTCCAATCTGTTTGTGCTAGATTTCTATATCAACAATGATTCTTGCACCTTTTGCAAACATAGCTGCATTCATTTCAGGAATTTTCACATTTAAGTGAACATCCTACCCAGTTTGTTTCCTTTGGCAATCAATCTTCCATCCCATTTTTATTCTTCTACATATAATCCATCAGCATTGAACCTGACTTGTAATCCCTTGTCAACCATTTGTCCAACAGAAACGAGATTCTTTGTTATATTTGGAACATGCAGCACATTAGCAAGATGTTTTACCTTCCCATCCTCCATAGACAATGCTATGTTTCCTGTATGCTTCATAGAGTGTGATGTGTTATCACGTGTTTCAACATATCCAGGAACTGACAATTTCTGCAAAGTACTAAACCGTTCCGCATGACTGGTCATGTGATTTAAAGCACCTAAATCAACATACTAGACATTATCATTTGATTTTGAAACACTAGTAGACATCATATTTATGAGATCCATACTGTTGCGGTCCAAAGAATTCGATTGTTGCCGCCTCTTCATGAGCCCTTACACAAAGTATTGTGTTCATTTTTCCTCCAAGCCATCGCCCGAGCTGTTGTCCTGGAATCTCTCGCCTACCAATGTGGAGTAATTCACATAAGAATGCCATGTGTCATTCTCTATCAAAGCCCCATATAAATATCATGTGACATTTCCTTCCCCTTGAAAACATTTTCATCCTCGAAAATGCAGATGAAATGTCCATAATGGTAGAAGAAAGTGCTCGGACTCCCTTGAACCCCATGTACTCAATGTACATGGCCATCTCTGTGTGTTGTTTCCCCATATCCTTCCCCTTAAGAAGTCTCATATGAGATCATCTCAAAGGTGGGAAACCGTCTGAGTGGTGCCTACTATCTCTCATATACACTCAACTTCCAAATTATCACTCCCATAACATATAACATCACCCAAATGACCTAAGTCCATATGATGTATCCTCTATGGAGTAATAATATAAAAAGCAAGTGTAAATTGCCAAGCTCATAAGCTTGACCATACCATAATGGAGATAATAAACCATAGAATCCTGAGAAATATAGAACAAAGTCCCATAACAAGTGACTCCAAACCCATCTAATACTAAATGATAGATTGCCCTCATAACACTCTAGTTCTTCCTAACCTTGAGTGTAATCACAAGTAATATTTTAATCTAAACTACCTTGTGAACTATGCAAATCCATCATCTAGCTCATATATAAGAATTTCTCGGTAGTAAAATGTAATCTCTACATTTCACCAGCCAAGAATTCTGTGGTTTGTCATCCTTTACCTTTGGACTTAGTTCTACTGGAAGAGCATCTATTGGCACTAGTGCAAACTCTAAAATTTCCCCTTCCCTTTAGTTTGCCATATGAATGCAAAAGCATTCCCTTTGAGATTCAGATAATCCCTAAGTACCCATCCTCCTAACTGATGTTTACACATCATGCTCAAGATGTAACACCAACGAAGAGTTTGGTACCCCAATAGGTTAGATATATCCATATCTCCTAGAAACTCTAAAGAGAGGTATCAACAATCTAATCCTAGTCTCACTAATGTCAATAACTAGATCATCTCAACTAGTCAACAACCATCACTGGAAATAAACATAACTACTTCTCTCAAGAGTCTCCACGTGAGAATCAATCTAACCATCATGATTAACTGATCTCCCTCTTGTCTTTGATAGAAGAGTGCCACTCCTATCTAGACAATCTGATCCAGAGAAAGTGAAACTCTCTCTCTAATCTCATCTAAGGAAAAGAGATCTAGTAGTGGAATCTATTCCACTTTCCCTTTCCCTTTGAAAAGATTGTATTGAATCCATTTTCTCGACTCATCCATAGCTGAGAACATGGACATAAGTTCTCCATACTTTTCCTTCCAAAATAGTGGAGAATCAAACTCCCATTTGAAGGAAAATTACATTGAAAACTAAAGCAATTGAATTCCTTCTAAAATAAATACTAAGAGATGTTTTTTGAACACCTCTTCTCTCTAAAGGAAAACCTACTTTGTTCTTCTCCTATGAAGAAATCATGTTTTCCTTTCCTTTTTCTCTTTCAAAGAACATGAGCTAAAGTGAGACCACTGAGCTGAAGTGAGATCTCTCATCGATCTCTAAGCTAATTCCCACTTTCTCTTTTCCTTAAAAGAGAACTTGTGAAATCATTTAGAGTTCTCTTCCATAACTAATGCATAATCCCTCATTACATATATTCCTATGAAGATGGAGAACAAATCTCCCCTAACTAATAAAGGTGTATGTAGTGAAGAGTAGAGAAAATAAATTCCTTGTAAGAGTCAAAATCCTCTATGAAAATGGTCAGCAAGGATATGACATGTGTATCCATACCAAAGAGCTATCTCCACCAACGATCCTCTATGCATGGATCTATACAATCCCATCAAACTAATGGAATCATCCTTCTTGAAAATTAAAAAATGAGTATGTGATACCAGTGGTGATAAAATCACCTATCACATTCTCTACTAGAAGAATAAATCTTCCCTAGACTATGAAGGATAACTCCCAATCCTAAGGAGATGTCTACTAAGAGCTCTCCTCTGATCTAGTGAGACATGATGCCATGAATGATGAGTCCTTTTCTCCCTGGCCATAAAAGAAGAGTGCTCAAAGGCAAGTCATTTCCACTGCCCCATAACAGAGAAAACTTCTTCCAATTCACGGTGTCATACCTACACTAAACCGAATATATATTCCATATATATGTAATGGAATATATAAGTGGACTCTAATGAATCCCATATCCTACAGTCATTTTGGTGGACACTAAGAAATCTCTAATGAAGTGATACCTGACCTCAATGTGCACGGCCTTTGCATGATAGGTCATATTCTTAGCCAAAGCAATGGCACTCTGGCTATCACTAAGCAAATGAGGTACATGCTGGGGTAGACGCATATCACAAGCAAGATGTGAAAGCCATAATCCTTCCTTACATGCCTTACTTACTACAACATACTTTGCTTATGTAGTGGGAATAGTTGTACATTCTTGAAGAGGAAAACCGCATATGCACGGAACCATAAAAGTACTTACATATTTGAAATGTACAATGAATAAATAATAGAAGATTCATAAGTGGATATGTGGTAATAACAAGAAAGAAGACATTAAAATGGAGCTCAAAGAATAAAATAAACAACCCAAAGTTGCTTTATCTTCTATAGAGGATGAGTATAGAGGCTTAGCATTGGCTCTTACTAAGACTATGTGGTTTAAGAAGTTTTTTCATGAATTGAATGCACAGGTTGATGTCCACTGATATATGGGGATAACTTGAGTAACATTCATATGACCTCAAATCCTATTTTTCATGCTATGACAAAACATATAGAGGTACACTATCATTTTTTTTGAGAGAAGGCCATTGTCACTCTAGCACAATGGTGAGAACCAACGTGAGGAGATCTACATTGTAATTGTCAATCTATGGAGATGTGAGGGTGATATGATGACCGTGAGCAAGTGGAATGCACAAGTGTATGAGTGAGAAGCACACTAGCATGCATACACATACACACACACAAGGGGAGAGAGAGAGAGAGAGAGAGAGAGAGAGAGAGAGAGAGAGAGAGAGAGAGAGAGAGAGAGAGAGAGAGAGAGAGAGAGAGAGAGAGAGAGAGAGAGAGAGAGAGAGAGAGAGAGAGAGAGAGAGAGAGAGAGAGAGAATAATGGAATTGTCTATTACACTACTTTCAAGATACAAAATATGCTTTTACAAGCTCAATTTCCAAAAATTCTCACCTCCAAAATAAGCTCTCTAACTCTTTTTATGGTTTCTGGATTAGTTTTGGACTAGTTAAGACCTAGCATCGGGCCTAATTAAAAATTAGGTTCCTAAGCTAATTTCAAGGACCAAATGAGCACTAAAAATTATGAAATTAGGTGCATGGGTTCTTCTAATACTCCTCAATCTTGAGGACTCATTGCCTTGAACAAAATGGAGTTTGAACTATCAAAAACAAATATCTACAATGAAGGTTAGTGAGGAAAATCATTGTTTGTATGTGTAATGGGTTTTAAAACTTGGTGACTAGGGCTATTCCTTGCCTTATCAGCATTAGGCTTTTTTTTTTTGCTTGGCCCTCCTTGATCTTCTCTTTAGCTCTCCTATCAGTGGCTTCCTTGTCTCATGGTCCCTTGATGACTTAACCCACTTTGACTACTAACACTCCCCCCCTCTTGTGTTTGTCATCTTGGATAGACCCTAGTTATGGAGGGTGTTTTGTGCAATATTGGACCACGTGAGTGGCCACTTCATGTTCCTTGAGTCCGAGTCCTTGTGCTAGATTAGTCATGAGTCTACACCAATCCACAAGGCTTGGAATATCTTGATGCAGCACTCATAATTGCTCAGCATGTAGGGCTTGTTGGATAGCATAGATATGTAACAAATGGGTGGGTCTTGCTAAGAATATCTCCTAAGTGATATTCCCAAAATCTAGTGGAGAAAATCTCTTCAAATGTTTGTTTATAACAAGCGCGAAAATATTTTATGCATATGTGCCAAGCATATGCAACATTTATAGAAGGTGTGGTGCTCATATCATAGATCAAATCTAAATTGCCTTCATTGAAACCTAGGGTCGAGATATATGGAGCTTTTACTTTGCGAAATGTTTTGAAAACCATAGTCATGAGCTTAAAAGTCTTCACACACATCGTAGCAGGTACATCAAGCATACTTTTCAATTGTGAATTCCAATGGTGAATGGTCGATACCATGTAGGCCACTATAGGAGGTCCGTGGGGTGGAGCAAAGTAAGGGTAATTCACCCAATCTAAACACCATGACTGTTATTGATTTTCACTACAAATGTTGGCCATGGTCGTCTTCGAGGTACTCGTCCATAACATGGATTGTACATTATATGCAGTGGTACAATGGACCGTGTTCCCATCATCTCCAAATAGGTTTCTAACAAATTAGGATGCCAATAAGGTTGAAATATGGTGCCTCATTGAGGTATTTCTAGAAGGTTTCTAGGTTGAAATTGAGTGGTGAATGTGGGCTCCTTGCCTATCACTCTCTTTATTTCTACATTTTAATTGAATAAAAGCACAAATTAGGGCATATATTGCAATTTAGAGGTTGTGATAAGTGATAGTGTGACACATTTTGGAAATACTATGAATTTAGCACTTTTTTCAAAGGCTAGATATTGACTATATTTCAATGGTTACACAATCATCATGGGTATTCCCAATCTCTCCTACCTATTTGAGCCTTTAGGATATAGGTGCTTCATACATTTCTTGTACTTCCTCAATGATACCTTCTAGGACCAGTTGGGGTTCATAAGAGTCTTCATACATTTCTTCTACTAGGATCTCATGTAACTCTTCCAAGTCAAGCACTGTAGCTCAGTGATGAGTAGCACCTCCTTTAATGTCAATCCGGGAAGACATGAGGATGGTATGAAGACCACGAGCAAGTGGAAGCACAAGTGCGTGAGTGAGAAGCACACAAGCATGCACACACATACACACACACGCGCACACACAGTAAGAACAAAGAGAGTAAGACAAAGGAATCACTTCTATTGCAAGAAAGTTCTCATATAAGCTCAAACTACAAGAAGCTAACCCCAAAAATGAGCTCTCTAGCTCTATTTATAGTTTTTGACTAGCTTTGGCCCTGTCCAGACCTAGTGTCCGGCCTAGTTAAAAATTAGGTTCCAGGGCTTATTTGAGGGCTCAAACGAGATCTAAAAATTATGAAAATTGGCGGGCAACTACTTCTAAGGCTCCTCAAGCTCGAGGACTCCTCAGCTTGTACAAAATGGAGCTACAAAAAGGTGAAAATGGTATTTACAATGGTTTTTAGTGATGAAAATCACTATTTTTGTAGGGGATTCTTCTGAAAATTTGACATACACTTCTTGGAGCTCCCTACTTGCTCCCTTTCCTTGTGTGTCCACCTTTTGATGTGCTTCCATGCTTTGTCCTTGACTTTGAGCTTCAACACTCCCCCCCCTCTCGAGTCTGTCGTCCCTGACAGACCCTTGTTGGAAGGGCTGTTCTATGTAGTGCTTTGAGAGGTGGTGTCCATCCGTTGTATGAGCTGGTTCCTTGGATTCCAGCAAGAATGTGTCATTGTGAGCTTTTAAAACTGCAAGTTGCTCAAAAGAGGTTGTCAAGAGTGATTTGGAGCAACTACTGGCTTCAATTTGCTTCCGAGATATGGATGTTGTTCCCATGACGTCCGCTAGCTCTTCCAAAGATGATGTTGAGAGCAGTTATGCCAACTACTCATAACCCATAATGAATGATGGGTAAGTGTGTTCGTGCCTGGGTTGAAAAAAGTATGTGCCTTGTGCAAGGCCTGGTAATGTAGCCCTACGCATGCTTACTTGGAAAATGCATTGGAAGAAGTATGGTGCAAAAATTGCGGGTCTTGAGCTAAGTGCTCAAGGGTATGCTGACGAAGAGGTTTCCTAAACTATCATGGTTATGGTGTTTCCAGAGTAAAGATACTTACCATGGAGAAGGTTGATGGATGTTTGTCTCTTCGTGTTGTACACTCGGCCTTTGGGATGGATCATTGTTGATGAATGTCCATGTTGATTGTCCACTGATGAGATCTTTTGAGTGGTGGATCCTCTCTCCTCATATGCAAGAGTCTTCTCCTCCAGAACTACCTTTTGCAGATATCTCCTTGGATGCTCTGGTACATGAAGTAGTTAAGCATCACTCAAGTTGCAGACCTTCAAGCTCTTCATTCCAGATAAGGCAGCAATAATATCACTGTTGGCTGGGAACAAGCTCTCTCCCGCTTTTTTTTTTTTTTTTTTTTTTTTTTTTTTTGAGGAAAAGGATATCACAAAACAAGAACACAAAAGTCAGTATCAATAGAATTATTTGACATATGTCACTGTGCTCTTGTGCGTGGGATTCTCAAGTGTGTCTATGCACGACCGTGTAATGTGGCCCTATATTAATGCATACTTTGGAAATGCATGACCTGAATGGTGCAAAGGACAGGGTTGTGCAAGGAGCACATGGTTGTTGCTCGTTCGAGGCTTTCGATGTCATTTGTGGAGGTTGATGCCGACCTTGGTGGAGGTATCCATTGAGTCTCGAACTGATGTGATCCTCCTTATTGGAGTCCATTTTAGAACATCATTTGGCACTGTAGGGGTCACTTCAGGCATCTTTCTCTTTGGATGCTTTCTGAACTGTGGTATCCAGTGTGGTTGACGCTTTGGTTCGGTGGAGACTACTTGCACTTTTGGCTTCCTAACCCATATCCTTTTTGCATGTCTTCCTATTAATGTTGAAGAGCTGATTTGATCTTCCTTTGGTCTCTGTACGTGGTTCTTACCCTTTTCTCTTTTTGGCTTCTTTGTTGAAACCTTTTGCATGTGGGAGAACAAAGGTTGTTGTGGATGTAGGAGCTTCTTAGGTACCCACATCTGTAATTGCCCTTGTTGAGCTGCAGCTAACTTCTTAGGCACCCAAACTTGTTGGATACCTTGTGATTGAGCTTGTCTGAGCTGCGTCCTTCGTCTTCTGGCCTGGATGGTTTGCATGGATGGAATTTGTGGGGGCAAGGTTGGTGGTTGCTCTCCTTTGCGTACCCATATCTGCTTCATCGGTTGAGTTGTTCTGCTTCGCGCGTTCTTTTGGTCTCTCGTCCGAGGAGTCTTTAGTGATTGATCTGCCCTTAGTTGCTGCCTCCTTCTGGCCTTTGGAAAAGAATGGAGTTCCGTTGCATCCCTGACTCCTTTTTTGCGAACATCATTCCTCTGCAACACATGGTTTTGGACAAGAACAACATGGTCATCTTCATGTGTACCCCTGGAAGGACCAGGAGTCTGTGCCTTTCCTAGTTCCTTGAGTGCTCCATTGTCTAATTCTACTGTAACTCGACTATGATTGACCCAAACCTGGAGAAGTCCACTTCTTAGGTTTAAATTGACTGCTTGGTCATAGATCCAATCTTGACCCAAGACAAGAGGTTCAGTGAGATCCTCATCTTGACACACCAGTACTTTAACCGTCATTTCCTCATCATGAATGTAGAGGGGAAGTTCCACCTCGCCTATGCAAGGGGTTTCCACGCCTCCCAATCCTATGAGATATGCTTCCACAGGATTGACAGTTAACTGTAACTCTTGACAGTAAGACACTCTAACAGCACTAGTGGCTGCGCCTGAGTCAATCAAGGCTCTTACGTTCCTTGCACTCTTTCCTTGTCCTATATCTAGGGTTATGAAAGGACGTCTATCAATTATCCTATGCGAGCTTGTTCTTGCAACTTCACACATGGCCATAGGATATCCTTGATCTGCATAGTCATTCGCTCTAGGCTGATCTCTACCTTGCCTTCGTAACTTCATCCTTCTGATGCGTTCTAAAGCTTCTGCTTGAGCTTCTTCTCGAACTCGCTTTTCTTCCTCCTTGCGTTTCTTAGCAGTGTTGATTCGGTTGAGCATTTCCTCCGTGAGGGGTTCCTGATACAACTTGACTCTGCAACCGCTAATATAGTTTGGGAGAACATCACCCTCTAATGTGGCCAATTGTACTGCTCCACTCGTGGAGATCCTATTGATGATCATAGGTCCGTAGCCTCTCTTTTCTAGCTTCCTCGCGTGTTGTTTCAGTGTATAGACTAAGACTAGATCTCCTGCTTTCAAGCCTTTATCCTTCACATGGGCATCAAAGTATGCCTTCTGTCTCTTCTTAGCTGCATATATTCCTGCAGCTGCTCTCAGTCTTGTTTCTCCTAATCGTTCAAGGTCAAAGATCCTAGAGGAGAGCTCATGACCTGTCCATTCGTGCTCTTGTGCTACTCTCAATGTAGGAATCAGGAAGTCCAAGGGTAGCACAGCGTTTTGGCCGAATACCATCTGAAAGGGGGTGGCTTGGAGTACCGTTTTGTAGGCAACTCGGTATGCCCAAACAGCATGGTGTAGCTGTTTGTCCCAATCAGAGCGTTTAGTGTTCACTAATTTCGTCAGTACATTGCATAAGATCTTATTAGTGCTCTCAGCTTGTCCATTAGCTTGAGGGTGATAGGGGGCAGACTTCTTGTGTATTACCAAGAATTCTTGGAGTAGATTTTCAATCACTTCATTCAAGAAATGAGTGCCTCTATCACTTACAAGCTCTATAGGTAGCCCGTATCTTGTGAATACATTGTCAAACAAGAATTTGGCAGTTGTTTGAGCATCGTTCTTTGTCGTAGCCTTTACCTCCACCCACTTGGTGAGATAGTCTGTTGCAACAATGATGTATTCCGCATGAGAACCTTTAGCTGGGGGATTAATAGGACCTACGAAGTCTATTCCCCACTTAGAGAATGCACGTCCACCCATCATAGGTTTCAGTGGCATCTCATCTTTGCGTATAGGATACTGAGTCCTCTGACAGACATCACACCGTTTCACGTAGGTATGTGCATCCATGTGAAGGGTAGGCCACCAGAAGCCCGCAAATAGTATTGCCTTGATCACCCGATCCGGTCCAAAGTGTCCTCCTGCTACACCTTGGTGAGCAGTTTCTAAGATCTTAAGATATTCACTTTCATGGACACATAGCCTCAGGTAACCATCTTTACCACGCTTGTATAGATTATCACCAATGAGTGAGTAGTCCAGGGCTTCTTGTTCCAAACTCCTTTTCCTAGCCAGAGTCATGTCTGGAGGGAATGCTTTCGTCCTTAGGAAGGATACTAGTGGTTCACTCCAATCTGGCACAATGGATACTTGATAAAGAGTGGCGTGCTCCACAGGTGGCTTAGTGCAACAGATTGGGCATTCCTTGCACAACTTTTGGACATTCGCTTCCATAGTCGGCCAATGCACTCCGAGTCTTCTTATTGTCTGTAAAGTTCGTTGCTTTGAATGGTGTTGCTCTAGTGCACCTACATGTGCTAATTGCAACCATTTAGCGTACTCATCCTCTTCTACGCAGCAAGCCAAGATCCCTTGATCTGTGTGCTTGTACATACTTCCTGCCATGATGTGGTACTTTTGGGCTTTTACAACCTCTCTATTCCGTGTGTTTACCACTGGATGGTTAGGCCCGTATGTCAATACTGGTACCAATGGCTTAGCCCACTACGGTACAACTTCCAAATTAAACAAGTAAGCATCAGGAAGGTCATCTGACACTCCTTGTGGGGCTTCTCCCGATGTGAGCCTAGAGAGGTGATTAGCTCTCAAGTGAGTCCTCCCTTTCCTTACCACAACCTCAAAATCATATTCCATTAGCAAGAGAAACCACCTCACTAATCTTCCTGTATTGCAAGGCTTGTTTACGAGGTATAACAATGCTTGATGATCCGTAAAAAATTTAAACTTATTTACAAGCAAATAATGTCTAAATTTCTTAACTGCATATACCATGCCTAATCCTTCTCGCTCTGTAGTGGTGTAATTCCGTTCAGCCGCATTCAATTGTCTACTGGCATAGGCAATTGGAAGATCCATATTACCTTCACCAGTAGGTTGTGCAAGCACACACCCAATAGCATAATTGGATGCATCCACATGAACATGAAATGGCTTATTCCAATCTGGTGTGGTCAAGATTGGTGCTGAACATAATCTTCGTTTAAGTTTCTCCTGGAAGGAATTCTCACATTCATCCGTCCACTCAAAGTTTGTCAGAAGTCCGTACATGGGCTTTGCAATGACAGCATACATGTGTATAAATCGTCGGTAGTAACCACAATGCCCCATGAAAGCTTGTACTTCCTTGACATTCTTTGGCCTAGGTAGCTCTGCTATGGCTCTCACTTTTTCTTCGTCGGTAGATATGCCATTTTTTGACACTATGTGCCCCAAAATCTTGCCTTGTCTGACCATGAAAACACATTTTTCGGGGTTTAGGCAGACTTGATATTCTCTACATTTGTCAAAGATTTGTCTGAGTTCCGGAATATGGGTTTGTCTAATGTTGGAATGAGCACAAAGATCATCAACGTAGACTTCTAAACTCTTCCTCAGGAACTCCTTAAACACATGGCACATCAGCCTCTGGAAGGTAGCTGGTGCATTGGTAAGCCCAAATGGCATTACTCTAAAAGCAAAAATGCCCCATTCTGTGGCAAAGGCTGTCTTATGCTGATCCTCTGGAGCTATGGCTACTTGATTGTAGCCCGAAAATCCATCAAGGAAGCTGTACACTTCCTTGCCTGCCACTCTTTCTAAGAGATGTTCTGTGATGGGAAGCGGATAGTTATCTCGAATTGTGGCTGCATTAACCTTTTTCAAGTTAATGCACACACGCAGCTTTCCATTCTTCTTGGGCACCACTACGATGGGGGATACCCATTCAGTGTGCTCAATTTCATAGATAAATCCAGCTTCAACTAATCTATCTATCTCTTCTTTGATCTTAGCAGCGTAATTATCGTTATACGTATAGGGCTTTTGCTTAGAGGGTTTAGCATCTGAGGTCATGGGGATAGTGTGTGAGCATATATCGGGGTCAACGCCTTTCAAATCCTTGTAACTCCAAGCAAATACATCTCTGTATTCTCTTAGCAAGGCTATCAACGCATGCTCTTCTTCCTCTGTTAGGTCATGGCCTATGTATATGCATCTCTCCTCTCCTTCTTCTAGGGCCACTACTATTTTCTTGGTGGTTTCTTTGTTATCATAGGCCTCTCCTGATTGTGCCTCTCGTTTAGGCATTCTAATCATGACTCTCCTGTCATCTATCTCATACTTCTTAAAATTTTCTGGGACCTCAAACAAAGATTCTTCCTCTTCTGGTGAGACTTCTCTCTTTTTTCGTTTCTTTCCTTCTTCCTTTGGGCTCACATGTGTTGCTAATCTTACATCATTTGTAATCTCTCCATGCCTCTGGGGTTGAAATTCTACTTCATGGAAATATTCTTCGTCTGATGCAAATGGTGGGTCCATAATGATAGACTCGAGATCGGAGTCACTTGCATCCTCAAATGCGTCAGGGCTAGGTTCGCATTGTTCTAGAACTGCCTCTCCCATGATTGGCTCTATGGAGAAGACTGAAATATCATAGCCATCCTCATCACAGTGGGGTGTCCATTGTTCTTCATTGATGGCTACGTCCATGGTTGCTAAAATTTCTGCCCAGCCATGGGGTTCAAATTCCTCGTCAGGAAAAACTACAGGTGCATAGGCTGGGTCTTGAATGGGTCTATGGGTTTCGTTTGCACCTATTTCTCTGGCCTTTTCTCTCTTCTCTTCCTCTACTGCTACTTTGCACATCCATAAGTGGGTGTCTTCATGCATCCATGAGGATCCTGACCCTATGGAATGCACAGATTCCGTATCATCTTTGGCTCTATGGATGGGATTCCACTGGATAGGAGGTACATCTCTGTGAGAGTAATCTTTGAGATTGACTTTGGTCGTAACCCCTAAGTGCTGCAGGTACAAGGAATTGGTTCCCCAATCTTGTACCACTTGCAACTGTCGCATAAATGGTCTTCCCAAAATCATCTCATAGGCATGATTTTTGCTGAAGTCACATATAGCAAAGCTATGCTCAAACTCAACACCACAAGTGGTGAGAGTTATTCCTTCTAGCAATCCTAAGGGTCTCTCTATGTGACCATCGGCCATTTGCAATTTCATCCTCGTTGGCCTGAGTGTTGGCTTGCCCCAACGCTTCCAAAGGGAAGTAGTGGCAATTGCAACTCCTGCACCTGAGTCCAAAATTGCCTTGGTGGTGTACTCCTGGTAGGTGATGGGAAGATAGGTGTTCCCTTCTTCACCTTCACACATATCTCCTATCTTATCCAAGGGAATTTCTGGCACTGTCCTATGGGATCCTACCCGGGAACGAGGTTTTGCAACTTCAGTTACTTGACTGGCTACATATTTCCACGCGTTTGGTCTATCCTCAGGCAGTTCTTCCAAAGTGAGATCGCGCTGCACCATGGCGTTCTTTACTACCTCCGTGTTCCTAGGTAAGACTGAGTCCTCATTCCGTACCATGACCGTGGGTGCTCTCATACAAGTAGACTTAGCTTCCCATGGTCCTGTGAAGTGGGGTAATTCTTGTAGAGAGTTAGACTCAAAGTCTAGTCTCTCGTGAGGCTGAGTACTCTCATGTTCCCCGTAAATAGATGGGATGTCTTGTGGGAATTGGTCGTGTGCATCATCCACAAGTTCAAAAGGAGGGGCGACTTCACTTTCGTTATCCCATTTGTCTTCTTGAATCTCTCGTAGGAAGTCTGGTGCAAACCGATTCATAGAAGAAGAAGTGTCTGGCTCCGTAGAATTAGGCACATAAGCAACCTGGGAAGGAGGGCTTATTCTATCGTTGGCTCTCTCCTCGTTCTCATAGATGGCTGGAGCACAGGCTTCCTGGGGAGGATTACTTATTCTATTACTTTTCCGAACAGGCTCATACGCTCCCTGAGAAGGAATGAAGGCAACCTGTGGAGGTTCGTAAGCTTTCGAGGGGGGTTCATCTGCCTTTTGAGGGGGAAGATAAGCTTCTTGAGGAGGCACATGGGCTTCCTGAAGAGGCTGGCTTATCCGTTCTTGTGCTCTTTCCTTTCTTTGAGGGGCAGGTTCCTTTTCTGATTGTGCAATTAACCTCTCTATTCTTTCTAACAATCCATCAAAATGCAACTGTGTCTTTGCTGAACTTGAGATGTTAAATAGGCGACTGGCCTCAAACATGGTCTGAGCCAATTCCACCATTTTGGCACAAATGTTGGTTCGTTCAAGCTCTAGCTCGGCTCTAGGGTAGCATTTTTCATGATCAGTTACGTTTGGCCCTTCTTGGATTCTGGCCTGATATGCCTTAAGCATCATATTAAGGTCTTCGGGAGTGGGATCTGCTAGGACTGATCCTACTTTGGGGGGTGGTGGAGTAGTATGAGACGGGTTGGAAGGTGGTGGGTCGGATGGAGATGGGAATGGTGGTGGTGGAGTCGTGTGAGAGGGAGTTTGAGTTGTGAGTTCAGTTATTCTGGCTTTTGTTTCTCTTACGCTTTCCTCGAGTTCACTCATCTTTTTAGCCCATTGTCTTTTCATTCTTTCCCGACTATCTTTCCAAGCTCTAGTCCTTTTCTTGGTTATGCTCTCTGTTTCACTAGCCTCTGGGCCCTTTTCCTGACCTACACTCTGGTTTTGCTGCAGTGCTTGGGCTCTAGTGACTACTTGTACTGGTGCAGTGGAAGTGACGCTTCCTGAAGAATCTACAACCAACCCAATAACGTTGATAGGCGTGATTTTTGGCATATTATTAGGATTCTTAGGGCAATCTCGTAAGAGATGCTCTTTTCCACAGTCTTGGCAAAAGCCTTGGATCGTCACGGACTGAGTCTGTGTAGGTGGAGGTAAGGGACAATCACGAATGAAGTGATCTCCCTGACATCGGTAGCATGGTCCTCTAGGAAATGGTGGTCGTACCTGCCTAGGTTGGGGTCTAGGGTTGGGGTTTGCATACATGACATTTGTGTACTCTGACTCCCAACTAGGTTCATTTGGCTCTTCACTATAGTAAGACTCACCATGTTCTGGAGACTGCATGTAGTATGCCTGGGGACTATCAACATGTGTAAAATCAAAGCTATGGTCACTGGGATCATTTTCAGAAAGCAATGATGTTACCGGGACTATAGCTCTGTTCAGGTTCTCTTCTGCAGCAGTATACTTTACCGGAATCACATTAGCTGGGGCAGGGGGTTGTTGAGCTAACACTGGCTGAGGCCTTTGTTGGTTTTGGTAGGGTTGCTGATACGGTTTTTGTGGCCTGCCATATGGTTGTGGAGGGTACGGGTTCTGGTATCTTCCTTGCTGCGGGTATGGCTGAGGGTAGGGTTGCCTAACTGCCTGCTTATTGTATGGGCAATCTTGTGCAGTATGATTGGTGTACCTTCGTTCTATGGTGCAATATTGGCTATTTGGATTGACCTGGGGTTGAGCCATAATGGGACACACGTTTGCCATATGGTCACCACCGCATGTATAGCACCTCTTCGTTGGGGTAAACCTCGGAATTTGTTTGCTAGAGACGCCTAGTTTTTGGGCCACTTTCTCTACGAGTTCCTCAATTGATGTGGATTGCGTGGAAGAGTGACTAGATGCACTATCTGAATCTTTGTAGATTTTGGAAAGCTCTAGTTCTTCCCCTAGGTTATCTTCAATGTCAATGCACATGCGTACACACTCTTCTATAGTCCTAGGATCCTTCAGATACACATAGGATCTCAATTTAGTACTTAGCAATCCATCCAGAAATAAAGCCACTTGTTTAGCTGGTGTGGGTAGCTCTGGCATAGGACATCTCTCCAGGTACTGTCTAAATCTTCTTCCAGCTAGTCTGACCGTCTCTTGAGGTGTTTGTTTGAAGCTATGAATTAGTGAGGAGGTGTTATGCCTGATTCCACTCTTAGAAAACTCCACAATAAATGCCTCCAAGAGTTGGTCTATGTTTCTGAAATGCCTCTCATTCAGTGGTTGGAACCACGTAAGGGCAGTGTTCCTAAGGGTCAGACCGAACGCATTATATTGTGTGAATAGGTCCCCCACTTGTTCAGCTTTCAACACTTGTCGAAATTCTCCCACATGGTCATAGGGGTCTCCCGTGCCATCGAAATAATTCTTCATGGACTTCACAAGTTGGGTTGGTCGTAGGGTCCTAGTGTGTTCTCTCGGCCTTGGCAAAGGAAAGTCATCAATGTCCCGGTGATTCCATGGGGTTCTATGTCTCTCAGGTTCTACTCTATTCCTTTCTGTTCCCGTTCTTTCTCTCCCCAGGGAGTTGGCAAAACTTACCTCAGGTTTGTCTCTACCTCTATCTCTTTGAGCGCCATGAGCTTGGGAGGTCCCAGCTCCTTGATGACCAAAGGACACATTAGAGCTTGGTTGGGGAAAAACAAATTCACCCTTCCATGTGTAGGCATGTCTGCCATGCTCAGTGACCACGAAGATTCTCTCTGATGCGTTGTCTAGGTAGGTTACTTGGCCTGCGCTATCAGGATCTTTAAACTCATAGATTGTGAGGGCACTCACTTCCTGAGGTTGAGAAGATTTATATCTCCAAAAAGCCTCATCGGTTTCTCGGTTTAAAAGCAGGTCTATGCTTTTATTATCCTGTGGAATCCACTCTGGGGTCATGATTCTGGTCAAGACAGATTTACCACGGGGAGTTCTTGGCTCTCTCTCTAAGTTCCCTTGCTCTATATCCCCCATGTCGGTCTCCGCAATCACATTTCCAAACTCATCAGTTCTATCAGGAAGAGTGGTGACTACATAAATAGTCCCCTCTTTATCTAGATATGCTCCATTCTCAAACTTGACTACTGGGTGGTCTAATCCATGGGGTTGATCGGGGTTCTTAATCTGGACCACCGATCTTCTCAGTCCGTCTTCGTAGATGCGAGCACCTAGACGATTCGTCCTGATATATTCCAATTGCGTCTTATAAGGCCCTTCTGGCTTCTCTAGGTAAGCCAACCCTGAACTACCTACTGATCTCTCCATGTGATAGGACATCTCAGAATCACTTGTTTCTGATCTGGGAGTGTATGGGTAATCACTCAACTGCTGGGCCCAAGACCTGGCAGTGTGATTGACACTAGCTTCAGAAGATCTGAGGCTTTGTCTGTCTCGGCCTAAGTGTCTGCCTGATCTAAGGTTCATATGCCTGATTTATTCACCCCCTGGAACCCAAGCACACTCTCGTTGCAGGCTGATTTTGCACCAATCACTTTGTTCTTTTTAGTTGAATGTTATGTTTATGGTCTTGTCTGAAATTGCGTCGTCAGGGGTACTTAAGTGAATTTCCGCACTTGATGAGTGATCGATTCCCGTTTACCTTTTTGTCCCTTAGTGTTTTCGCACTTAAGACCTATTTATTTTCTTGCACCTGGTTGATTAATTCTCTTGGACTTGATTCGTGCCTAACGTTGCCCTAGTTAATTACCACACCTAAGTCGTACTTAGCCTAGGCTAGGAATTGACAAAGGAGGGTTGAGAGATCTTCCAACCTCAATTAGCTGGTTGACCAAACTGCTACACAAGCCCAGGAAGCCTTCTCCCAAGCTCGGTACTCACCCTTGCTAGCTTGCTTTGGATTGCCTTGAGTGCCCACAAAGTTCCTGCAAAAACTCACCAGTTAGTATAGCTTTATTGCCACAAGTATTTGAAAGACACACTTCAATAATTTTAGTCCCCCTGGAGTAACTCACTGTACCCCCTGAATCTGAGAACAACTTAGTTCCACCTAAAGGTCAACTTAAAAATGCATGATCTGAAACTCCGCGTATGATTCTTACAAAAACCAGTCGAGGTCCACGTAGGATTCTCAACTAGCTTTCCAACAAGACCAAAATCTCATCAATCGGAGTTCGTATGGTCAAGTTATGACCATTCAGGCAGATAGGGGTCAAAACAGGCTCTCAGGGTTCAGGGAATTCCTCACAGGTTCCTAGGTCTTGTCCCACTTCTAAGGCTCTAATGTTACTCCAATGTGACCAAAACTAGGCTCAATTGTACCTCAATTTACTCCAAAAATTCACTCTAAAATTTCGTGCGTTAAGGCCATGTATCGCGATAGGTCGGGTCGAAGTGTCGCGATACCCCCAAGTGTCGCGATAGCTCGCCAAGTGTCGCGATACCCCCAAGTGTCGCGATAGCTCGCCAAGTGTCACGATACCCCCAAGTGTCGCGATAGCTCGTGAAGTGTCGCGATAGCTCGTGAAGTGTCGCGATAGCTCGCCAAGTGTCGCGATACACCGAGGTGTCGCGATAGCTCGTGAGGTGTCGCGATAGCTCGCCAAGTGTCGCGATACACCGAGGTGTCGCGATAGCTCGTGAAGTGTCGCGATACCCCCAAGTGTCGCGATAGGTAGTGAAGTGTCGCGATACCCCCAAGTGTCGCGATAGGTAGTGAAGTGTCGCGATACCCCCAAGTGTCGCGATAGGTCGGCTCGAAGTGTCGCGATAGCTCGCCAAGTGTCGCGATACACCGAGGTGTCGCGATAGCTCGTGAAGTGTCGCGATACACCGAGGTGTCGCGATAGCTCGTGAGGTGTCGCGATACACCGAGGTGTCGCGATAGCTCGTGAGGTGTCGCGATACACCGAGGTGTCGCGATAGCTCGGGATATGGCGAATTTTTCTGTTCTGTCTAGTGATTCTAGGAGCCCTAGGCCTGCGCAGTGTCGTGGTGCACTCAGATTAGCGATAGGGTGAAGTTTCCGAAGTGTCGTGATAGCTCGAGCTTGACGCCTCGGGGACTGTGCAGACAAATTCCGTACCTGCTGAGCTTGCTGGAGATGATGATGGAGCTGGTACCTGCAAGAAACATGCAAAACAAACACACAAAGCAACAAGGCACTCTCGCTCTCTCACAAACTCGCACACAAGAAATGAAGAGAATGGAAAGGAAGAGGGAATGTATAGTGGAGAAGGAGATGAAGGTGGAGATGGAGATGGAGATGGAGATGGAGAAAAAATCAGAAATTTACCTACTACTTACCATTCCAACGCGTCCTCTCTACGTCTTACCATCACACGCTCGTCCTCAAAGCTCGATCCCCGGCAACGGCGCCAAAATTTGGTGTAGCTCAGTGATGAGTAGCACCTCCTTTAATGTCAATCCGGGAAGACATGAGGATGGTATGAAGACCACGAGCAAGTGGAAGCACAAGTGCGTGAGTGAGAAGCACACAAGCATGCACACACATACACACACACGCGCACACACAGTAAGAACAAAGAGAGTAAGACAAAGGAATCACTTCTATTGCAAGAAAGTTCTCATATAAGCTCAAACTACAAGAAGCTAACCCCAAAAATGAGCTCTCTAGCTCTATTTATAGTTTTTGACTAGCTTTGGCCCTGTCCAGACCTAGTGTCCGGCCTAGTTAAAAATTAGGTTCCAGGGCTTATTTGAGGGCTCAAACGAGATCTAAAAATTATGAAAATTGGCGGGCAACTACTTCTAAGGCTCCTCAAGCTCGAGGACTCCTCGGCTTGTACAAAATGGAGCTACAAAAAGGTGAAAATGGTATTTACAATGGTTTTTAGTGATGAAAATCACTATTTTTGTAGGGGATTCTTCTGAAAATTTGACATACACTTCTTGGAGCTCCCTACTTGCTCCCTTTCCTTGTGTGTCCACCTTTTGATGTGCTTCCATGCTTTGTCCTTGACTTTGAGCTTCAACAAGCACCTATCCTGTGATGGTGGCCTCTCGTATTGCAATAACTTGATTTGTGATTCATTGATCTGCTTCTGTAAGGCTTCAACCTCTTGTGAAGTTGCACCAATTGAAATAGCCTCTAGAACTTGTGTGCTTGTAGAGGGTTACTGACTGCGTAGTTGGTTGATCTCTTCTTGCAACTAATTGTACGAGTCCAAGAAGTTGGCATGTCTTCTAGGAGAACACAACTATCCTCTGATGGAACTGCTTAGAATTTGGAGGGATTCATTTGTGCACAAGGGGTACTTTCCATGGTTTCTTCTAGATTGTCTTGATTTTGGTGTTGGAGATGCTTATTCTCCTCTAGCACTATTGCCATGTGTTTGCGTAAGAGAGCCATGTTTTGTTGGAGTCTGACATTCCTCTCCATCTATGCATGCAAGTGGATTTTTGTTTCCTTTTGCACTTCTTGATCCACCATGTGAATTTTGGAGTCGATTTCATAGTGGGCTTTCTTGTATTGTTCTTGTAAAGTTTTGTTGCTTTCTTCTTGTTTTGTCACTCATTCTTGTAGTCTCATGGAATCAACATTGAGTGCTGCATTGTTCTCTTCTAGGCATTGATACTCCTACCTTACTTGATTTTCACACTAAATCATGGTGTTAAAAGCATTATTTACATGAATAGATGGGGTTTTCTTTGGAGATACTGCATTCAAGTAATACAACACTAGAATATCCAAAGTATGGGATCAAGAACGGGGATTTATGAATACAACAATACTCATAAACATGCATTTATGTTCCTTATTGTTTTCACTATTATAGTCTTCAAAGAAACAACACTTAAATATACTGACAAACTTCAGTCAGAATAAGAACACAATGACAGGGAATATAATTTTGATTAATAAGAATCTAGAGTGTTGAGATACGTCATATTCTCATTGACAAAACTCCAAATAGCATTTGACACGCTTCTCAAACTCTAGTGCTCCACATCCTCTTCTTTCAAACTACCTTCTTCGTAACACATACCATAATGAATGACACCAAACTTCTTCGTAACCTTCACACCGTTCTGTATTTCAGAATATAAAATAAAATCACTGAGCATACAGACTTTGGAAACTCTTGTAATCTTTGTAAGATCCCATTTTTCCCATTACATAGAAATACATTTTTACAAATAAATGTGGTCATCCACACCGGCTGCTAACACTGGCACGCATGATGGATCCGAACCCACTAAGATGCTACAAATCATGATCATGGTTTTGAATTTCTGGAAACATAAATCTTTCTACATTATACTGCAACTCGTTAAACATTTCTCTTATATTCTCTTTGGCAAGTTGAATCTCGGCTTCAAAAAATTCCTTTGGATCTAATAGTTGCTAACTAGCACTTCTACAGCTAATTGCGGTTGCTTCTAATTTGAGTATTCTCTTCTGAAATCCTTCTAATAAATTATCAAAGGCTATAGTTACATTAGATAATTTAGTTATGTACCCTTGTGTTAGTTTCTTCGCTTCATCCAACTTAACTGTATAGGTAAGTTCCAAAATTGATGCATCTTTCCTTAGCTTCTCCACCTCTACTTCTTTTTCTGCCAAAACTATGTTTGCAATCTGCACAGTGTTGTTTCCATTGATTAATCTATCTTTCCAATTTTGGAATTCTAGCTAACTATGTAGGCACTATCTCATATTGTTCTTGGACCGCACAGAGTATTTCTTCAAGAACTGTAAATTCGGAATTCCTTACCACCAATCTTTCCTCTACTTCTGCAATTGAAATACTTTGCCTTTTAATTTCTCCACTCTGCTCTTTCACTTTTGTATTTAGCTTTTGAGTCTTTTGATCTGACTTCTGTAGTTTAATCGCGAGTTCTTTATTAGTTTTCTTCAATTTCTAATGTGCCTTCTAAGATTGTCCTACTTTAGCTTGAATTCATGTTGTAATTTTTGACTTTTCTTCAATAGTTACTTTCAATGTATTATCCTTTGCTACAGCTTCATTTAGATCTTCCATCATCTCTTCTTGAATTACACTATCTCTTCTTGCACTCTCCGTTCTGACTTGTTCTGCATCCACCTTGAGTCGGTTGATTTCCTCAATCATGCCCGCCTTCTGTGTCATCCACATATCTTTTTCCATAATCATGGTATTATATTTTCTCTGAAATTCTTCCAACTTTGATGCACTCCATTGTATTCCTCTAGCTAAATTGCCGAGTGTTTTCAATCGAATAGTTTCACTGTTGTACATCCAAGGATAAATCAAATCACTGCACCATATCGTAGGTAACCTTACTTTAGATTCCTCATTTTTCCAATGATGAGTTAGCCCACAGGACGAAAATGTGTGTAATACTGGACACTTGCGAGATGTTTCCCCTGATCTGTCCCTGTTCTCCTGTTGCTATTGTCTGCGTCTTTCTTCCTCTACAACTCTTTTTTCCTTTCTTCTCCTTCTCTTCTCTTGGTTTCTTCTTCTTCTTTTTGCTGCTTCCTTCTCTCTTCTTCCATTCGTTCTCAAGCTGCCTCTTCCTCTCTAGCCTTTCATTCAGCTTCTTCTCTAGCCTTCCTTTCAGCTTCTTCTCTTTGATTTGCCTCTATCTAATGCCTCCCAAACTCTTCTTCCTCACCTCTATCAGTCTTTGTCTGATCATGAGAGGTACCTTCAACTGGTTTCCACTCTGCCCCCCTCTTCTTAAGAATTTGAAGGAAACCCTTCACCAGACATACTGTGTATTCTCAAAGTAAGAATACAAGGCTCTTAGTAAATAGCAGAGTAAAGGCCACTCCCACCTTGGAATCCAATACTACATTAATTGCTTGTCTGGACCGCCTAAAAGGTCTTCTAACTTCTTTCTTCAAGTTTTGGAAAATTATTTTGGCTCAGCTCACTTGCGTTTTGGTTGATTCCTTCATTAGAGCAAAAATTTCATGAGACACTCCATAATGTTTCGCCTACAAATTTACAATCATAGTTGTTTAAAGCAACGTCAATTTAAGTGGGTTATCATCGGAGAGTTGGGCCAACCAAGGAACTTGGTCTACAAAGCTCGTGAATTTGGAACGGAGTGGTTCACCCTAATTTGAATTTGCCCATTTTCCTCTTCATTTTAGAGTGAAAGTACAACACTAGATCACCAGGTCAAAAAATCTTTGTTCGTAAATTTCGGTCATGCCACATCTTTTGTCTTCTCTGAACCTCCTATAATAATAAAAAACTGCGATAATGCTGTTCATCTAGTTGCTGGAACTGATCCATCCTATAAGAAAATGAATCTTCTGGTATCAAGCACTTTTGTACCACAATCCGGAGACTTGGTACCACAAATTCAAATGGGAGAATTGCCTCCTATCCGTAAAGCAATTCAAAAGGCGTACTACCAACTGAAACTTTGTAGGAAGTCCTATACACCCAGAGTATAGTGGGAAGCATAATTTCCCACTGATCTATTAAATTTTGTAGCATGTGTAGCAAGACCTTTTTGGTACTTTCCGCCAATCCATTGGCTCGTGCATAGTAAGGAGGGCTGAACTTATGTTTGATTTGATACTCTGAGGTAAATTGTGAAATTAATTGATTTAAGAAATGAGTCCCTCTATCAGAGACTAATTCCAACTAAGGAAGTCCATATCGAGGAAAGATTTTGTTCTGGATTTTCTTCACTAGTGTTTGTGCTGTAGCTTGTTTGCTCGCCTAAGCTTCTGCCCATTGAGTGCAATAATCTGTACATGTCAAAATATACATGGCTCCTATTCTGGCTGTTGGTGGTTTGGTAGGACCTATAAAGTCCAAGCCCCATTTCTAGAAAGGTCCTAATGGAAGAATTGGTTGTAATTGGAAATGTTGACTGACGCGAGGTTTGCCAGTTTGTTGGCATGGATCACAATTCTGCATTGCGTGTTGAACATCTGCATACATAGTAGGCCACCATAATCAGGGCTGCTAAATTTTTTGGACTGTAATTAGATGACTACAATGCCCACCAACCTCACTTGCGTGAACTTCCATAATGACTGCCAGCAACTCATGGGGAGGTATGTAGCGTAACCAAATTTTGATCGGTCCTTGTGGTTCAACTAGCCCATAAAAATAGTAAACCTACAACTTTGGAGTCCAAGTTTCTTCCCTCCTGCCAACCTTGCACAACAGCTAAGGATGCTTGGGATACACTTACCACATTGTACCAAGCTAGGAATGAGGCTCGTGTTGCTTACCTTCGAAAACATTTGGAGAGTGAGCACATGAATGAAGGTGATTCTATGGACATTTTCCTAACGAAGATCAAAGACTTGAGGGAACAATTGATTTCTGCTGATGAGGTTATACCAGATAGCTCACTTGTGCAGACCGTTCTGAATGGTCTTCCTGCTTCATATCAGAGTTTTGCTTCTACTCTTTGGTTGATGATGAAAGGCAATCCAAATGCCTTATCATTTGAGGAGTTAGTCTCTGTTCTGTTGTAGGAAGACCAGTCTAGGCAAAACAGGTCCATTATGCGAGTTGCAGATCAAGCTTTCCTAGCTAGTCAGAAGTGCAAAGGAAAATGGAGCTCTTCAACTAGTAAGCAGAAATCTGCTAATTTTGCATATTCAAAGAAGGAAAATAAAGATGAGAAGAAATCAGAAAAGCAGAAATTGTTTTGTAAGTACTGTAAAGGGAATGATCATATCACAAAGAACTGTCCAAAACTGGCTGCAAAAGATGCAAAGAAGAAAGAGGCGGGAATGGTTGTTGCAGAAGCCTCTACACCAAAAATGGAGTTTGCTAATCTTGTGCAGGAAGAAGAATGGGCGTTCACTACTGTTTGCAGTTTTGACCCATCTTCTCATGAGCAATGCATGTCTACAGTAGACTCAAATGTTTGGTACTTTGACAGTGGGGCGACCAAACATATTACCTTGCAGCGTAGTTTCTTCTCTTCACTCGAGCCTGCCCCTATAGGGAATACTGTTACATGCGCCAACAACTCCTCTTATCCTGTTATGGGAGTTGGTAAGATCATTTTGACTACTACTGATGGTAGTTCTTTCACTTTGTCAGATGCTTTATTTGTGCCAGGAATCAAGAAGAATCTGTTATCAGTTTTAGCATAAGCCAAGATTGGCTTGGTTGTGAAATTTATTGATGACAGATGTACAGTTCATGATCTGTCAAATGGTGATGTTATTCTTGCTTCTGGCATTTTATGTCGTGGGCTGTATAAGCTCATAGACTATGAAAGATCTGAAAATGATTTGGCATGTGCAGTAAATGATTCTCAGGCTATGTCAGATGCAAAGCTTTGGCATGCACGCTTTGGTCATCTGAATTTTGCTACTTTGCTACGCCTGTAGAAATCTGAAATGGTGTCCTCTTTGCCCAAACTTGAGGCACCTGGAAAACATGTTTGTGAAGGCTATATTTTGGGCAAAATGCAGCATTCCTCCTTTCCAAAAGATGGTTCAGTTCGGGCTACACAGAAATTGTAGCTTGTACATAGTGATGTCTGTGGTCCTATGCAGACACCCTCTTTTGGAAATTACCTTTACTTCGTGACTTTCATTGATGATTTTTCCAGCTATGCATGGGTATATCCACTCAAAGCAAAGTCCGAAGTGTTCATGTGCTTTAAACAGTTTTTGGTTTTGGCTGAAAATCTGTCAGCATGTAAAATGGGCACCCTCCATTCTGATCGAGGGGGGAAATATATGTCTTCTAATTTTAATGCATTTCTGGCTGAACGTGGGATAAAACACTAGTGTACAGTGTCGTATATACCTCAACAGAATGGAGTTGCTGAACGAAAGAACGTCACTCATGGAGATGGTGAGGTGCATGGTCAAAAGTCAGGCTTTACCACATAGTTTCTGGCTTGAGGCTGTCATGTGTGCAGCATATGTACTAAACAGGTGTCCCACTAATGCGCTGCACTCTATCACTCCATATGAGGCTTGGCATGACCGCAAGCCATCTGTTGCTCATCTGCGTGTTTTTGGTTGTTTGGCATATGCACTAGTGCCTGAACAACATTGCAGAAAATTGGATGATAAGGCAGTAAAATGTATTTTTGTTGTGTACAGTTCTGAAAGTAAAGGCTATTGTCTGTATCATCCATAGACTACACACATTCTGGTTAGCCGTGATGTTGTCTTTGTGGAAGATGCTATTCAGCCATTGCTTTCATGTACTAAGGAGACATCTGTTAGCTCCAAAGACATGTATGATACTTTGATGCCTCTTTTTACAGGTGGACAGTCTAGTGCTGGTCCTAATGAGGCAACTTCTCAGCCTTTGAAGGTTTCATATGATGATGCAGATCATTCCATTTCTGATGCAGATTTACATGATGCACTTGTTGATGAGAGAGATGATATTGAGCAAGCAAAAACTATGCCAAAATGGCTGGTGCAGACTTTGCTTGACAACAAATTAGATGCACCTTTATCATATCCTACTCGTTCAGGCTCTCATAGTGCCTCCTTTGCATCAGATTGCTATGCTATGGCTGCATCTAGTCTCTGTGATGAGAATGAGCCTATTTCTTTTGATGAAGCACATAATTTAGAAAATTGGATGGCTGCTATGCAATCTGAATATGATGCTATAATGAAGAATGGTACATGGTCTTTATGTGACTTGCCTCCTGGCAAGAAGGCCATTGGTACTAAGTGGGTATACAAGCTGAAGCATAAACCTGATGGTACAGTTGACAGGTATAAGGCTAGGCTTGTTGCAAAGGGTTATGCGCAGGAAAGAGGCATTGATTTTGATGAGACCTTTGCACCTACATGCCGCGTGACTATTGTTCGGAGCATTTGTGCACTTGCAGCCCATCATAGTTGGAATGTACATCAGTTGGACATTAAAACAACATTTCTGAATGGTGACTTGCATGAAGAAGTGTATGTTTTTCAGCCCCGTGGCTTTGTGCAAAGAGGGCATGAAAACCAGGTGTGCAAGTTAAAGAAGGCATTATATGGTTTAAAGCAAGCACCATGTGCTTGGTATGAGAAGATACATGCGTATCTGGTTGCACACGGTTTTGAGAACAGTCCAACTGAAAGCACCTTATATGTTAAGCGTGCTAATGATGTGCTTTTGATCATTGTTGTCTATGTTGACGACATGCTGCTCATTGGTCCTATTGAGAAGCATATTGCTGATTTCAAGGCTGATTTGCATGCCTCATTTGAGATGTCTGATTTGGGGCATTTGCATCACTATTTGGGCATTGAGTTTATGCAAGTTGATGGTGGAATGGCTTTGTGTCAAACGAAATATATTGACACATTATTGCAGCGTTTTGGCCTTGAAGATTGTAAGCCTATTGCCACTCCTATGGAGACAGGTTTACGATTGAGTCTTCATGATGCTGGAGATGCATTTGATGCTGTTCTCTATCAGCAGGCTGTTGGTTGCTTGATTTAATTATGCATTACTCAGCCAGATATTCAGTTTGTTGTCTCACAGATGAGCAGGTTTATGCATTGCCCAAGAGTCACGCATTGGAAGGCCGTTAAGCGCATCTTTCGCTACTTGAGTGGTACTCGGCTACTTGGGTTGTTTTATCCCAAGGGGGGATCACTACCGCTAGATTTGCATGCTTTTTCGGACTGAAATTGGGCTTGTTTCTATGACACGGTTTTTGCTTCATGCTCTGTAGCTCATGTATATCTTGGTTGAGCAAGAAGCAGCCTACTGTGGCCACTTCTAGTTGTGAGGCTGAGTATAGGGCAGCTTTCACAGCGGCTGTTGAGTGTGTGTGGCTCAGACGCCTTATGGCTGATTTGGGTGTTGGCCAGTCTTCTACCACCACCATCTTCACTGGCAGTCAGAGTGCATTGGCAGTTGCGAGGAACCCTGTGTTCCATGCTCGCACTAAGCACATCGAGGTGCATTATCACTATATCAGAGAGAGGTTCTCTGCTGGGAGATCAACTTGGCATATGTGCCCATGCAAGAGAACATTGCAGACCTTTTCATGAAGGCTCTGCCTAGGGAGAAGTTTGAAGCTTTCCACAAAGCTTTGGGCTTGCTTCCTTTTGTGGAGTGATTTCCACATAGCTTGGCACTTCCTTATACATGAGTGCCAGCTGCTTGTTCACCGCATCACTTCCAGGGCGGATTTGTTGATATATTTAGGTAGTGATGTGTGTGAACACACTAGGACCACCGGGGCACTTTTTTCCCTCTTTAGGGGGTTTTTTTCCCCCAACTTGTATATATGCCTATTGCCCTAATGGGCTACTTATCTTTGTATATTCTCTAGTAATACATTCAGTATTGTGTGTTTGTGCTCCAAGCTTCTTCTTCTTCCTTGTGTTGTTCGCGTGCTTCAACAGACGTTTATACCCAACACTCCATAGTCCACTATTCTATCTGGGCTATTATTTACCATTGAGACCGAAGGTTCCGAACTCAAAGATGGCAAATATCTTTCCTATAATTGCATTAATACTTGCTTCTGAAAAACTAGAACAAGTTCCGATAGAGCCCCCAATGACAATTTAATATGTGAATCCTGCAAGAACTCGCAATACATACCATCCACCGATGCTATGAGGTCTGAATCCCCTTACTTCTGTTCGCTTCGGGGCTTTTTGTTCCGAACCCTAATGGCAATCTCTTGATCATTAGACACTGATTGTTGAACTTTCAAAACTACTGATTCAGCTGGAGGTATGAAATTCTCCGTTTCAATTCCGGTTTAATTTATCTCCTGAGTGGGTTTAATAGTTTTCTTACTAAGGTTACTATGTCACTCTTTTCTAGAAGGCTCCGCTTGGATTAGCTGAGGGTCTACATAATAGGGTGGGTACTCTGTGGCCCACTATACTGCGTTTCAAAATTTTTTCTTTTGTTCCACTAGTACTAGATAATCTAATTTCTGGTCACTCTAGTATTCTTTCTGCGACTTGGTGACCAATGATACTGAGATTCTAAATATTCTAAGGTCACCACATTGGCCATAGGTGCGTTAAGCTTAGCCTCCTATTTTTGCTCATCGTATTCTTTGGCTTCTTCACATTCCCATATTCTATGTGCATATTGCAAGAAAAACTGACACTATATCGGTTGATTCCTTGAAGTACTTGGGACGGGTTGTCGAAACCTTTGACCTCTGTCGAATTCTTGAAAACTTTGTCGGAAACCCCACTGCTATTTTGGAAATTGTTGTGGACCTGAATACTATGATGGTCCTATTACTCTAACATCTTGGCTATCCTGCCATTGTTCGGAGGGAATTGGTGGCTTGTATCCTATTGGATTTCCTTTCCATGAAGGAACATCTACTTTTGTAGTATCCACTAGTGTGCTCTTCGCATTAAATTGGCATTCATCCAGACTATGATTATTCTGATTACATATTAGACAAAATACCTGATTCAACGCACAGTCAGTCATGATGTGGCCTGCATTCCTGCACTGTAAACAATACAAATGTTGTACTAGAGTTGTACTTTTCTTCATCATTGGATTGGTCTTCTCGGAGCCCAAATTGGCCAATTATATTTTTTGGTCCATCCTTGTCGCTAAGTCAATTATCTGATCAAGTGTACGAGTTTGGTCCAACATGTACATGTAGGTCTGTTCTTTAATAGCTGGTTGAAGTCCATCAACAAAACATTCTTGCAGCATTTCTTCTAAAGGACATTTGTCTGTCGAGAATTTCCACATCGTGGATCTAAAGTTTGATGCATGTTGTTTTACCATTCCTTTTTGCATCATATATTGGAGCATAGCATAGAGCTCCGAAATGCTCTTGGCGGTCCGGAATCGCTCTAAGAAGGCCTCTTTTAACTCATCATAGGATGAAAAATAATCTTGAGGGTACTGGATGAGCCATTTAACTGCATTGCCTGCAAGCCTAGCTTGGAATACTTGAAACTTATGTTTATCATCTTGTAAGTTATGATGATTACAGATATATTGATTTTTGAATGTGCATATGTGCACATCCAGGTTTTCATCTATTCTCCCATAAAAATGAGTATAAATCAACCCTAGCAATTGATTTCTTTGCACCATCGAGTTTTCAAACTCCTATAAAGTATCGAATTGAGTCGACGGATCTAGAGCTAACTCCAACTCTGATGGGGGTTCGCTACTGCCACTTTGGCCTGATTCCATTTCTTCCTCCTGATGGCTCTACTAGTCGGTTCCATTGGATTCCCCTTGCCATGAGACTTTGGCTAGCTTGTCATCCCTCCACTCAAAGATCCAGTCCTTCAAAAGCCTCGGAGATAAAACTTCGTTTTCCACCCAATACAACACTCCTAAAATGTTAGTTGTGTCCTCAAGGGAGATATCTTCAAGTTTTAATGTGGCTATAGTCTACTAAACAAATTCATCTAATACTCGTGATGATAAGTCTTTTTCAAGTACTCCTTACCGCTCCACAGTGGCATCAATCCACTATGTGCTATAAGTTGTTACTGATCCCATCCCATCATGGTTGCCAAAATGTTTCGAGATATTGTACTCAGGTAATACAACACCATAATATCCAAAGTATGGGATCAAGAACGGGAATTTATGAATACAACAATACTCATAAACATGTGTTTATGTTCCTTATTATCTTTAATATTACATGCTTCAAAGAAACAACACTTGAATATACCGTGAAACTTAGAGACAGAATAAGAATACAATGACAGGGAATACACTTTTGATTAATAAGAATGCACAATCCTCAAATACATCATATTCTCACAGATAGAACTCCAAATAGCGTTTGACAGGCTTCTCAGACTCTAGTGCTCCGCATCCTCTTCTTTCAGACTACCTTCTTTGTAACATCTACTAAAATGAATCACACCGAACTTCTTCGTAACCTTCACACCATTCTATATTTCGGAATATACAATAAAATCACAAGAAGAACAGACTTTGGAAAGTCTTGTAATCTTCGTAAAATCCCATTTTTCCCATTACATAGAAATACATTATTACAAATAAATGTGTTCATCCACACCGGCTGCTAACAATTTGTACAGGTGGAAATGCAGGGTAATGGGGAATGGGAAGGGAAATAGTGGATGTCTTGCACAATGGAGTTGTGAGTACTGGCAATGTTGGTGGAGGGGGAAAGGGAGAAGGTGGAAGTGTGGGGGGTTTGGCAGGTACAGTGGGTGGTGATATGTCCATAGGATTGGATGTGCATGATGGTTCTGCCATGAAAGCAGGCATGGTAGGTGCGGTGCTCGTCATGTTAATGAGTAGAGAAGATGAGACAAATGTTGTTGGGCCTTGAGAAGAGGTGATCCTCCAAGAAGTTGATTGCACGATTGTTTGGAAAGCACCTTCTAGGATGGATGCCCAATCAGAGATTGTATTTGATGGTGGTGGGGGTTGAAACATGGAAAAAAAAAATGGATGAATAGGTGGTTAGGAAAAGCAGTTAGGGTGGATTGACTTGTAGGGACTCCCAACAAGGTGGTGGCTTGGGTGGGATAACATCTGGCAAGGTTCTTGAGTGGGTGGCCTAGGGCAGGTTCAACTAAAGTGGATGAAGTGGTATATAAAGGATTGGTAATGGAGGAAAATAATTTGGAATGAGATATGGGATGATGGAAGCTAAAAGAGGGTGTTGAGGTCATTACCAGAGTTGTGCTTCCAATTTCTTTGGTATGAGGGGGTGAAAGGGGTGGGGTTTGGAAGTTTGGTTCCTTCGCTTGGATGGTTATGTTCCATACACATGTTCACACACAACTACTAACCATTACCTCTCAGTCATCACACCTTGTTTATTATTCATCCCACCATGTACATTTACAAAATTTTAGGAAACGATTACTTAGGAAACCAATTTATAATTAT
>CM035444.1:41462581-41657581 GCA_020310875.1 Ceratopteris richardii | reverse complement strand
GTTTTCAACTTTTGGGGTAATCGCTATATGATTGCTCCATCCACTATTACTAATGCTGGTCGTGGTCTCTTTATTGTAGAGGATTTGTATGTGCCTCTGAACTCTAAAGTCACTCTGATGTCATTTTGTGGTCCTATATATGGATGGGGAGATTGACATCGACTTTCACGTTATGTTCAAAGCATGAGTACTTATGGAATATGCTTGAACGCAACATCCCTTACTAGTAGAAGGATTTTACATGCAGAAAATGAAAGATTATATATTGATGGAAGACCTTACACACATGGAAATATAGCAGGTTTAATAAATAGTAGTTGAGGGTTACATAATAGTTCAAGGACTAATTGCACATTTGAGGAGCGTGAAAATAGTCATGAATCACCATACATGAGTAGAGATGTATCAAGATACATAGTTGTCAATGCTATTACTACATTACATGCTGGTGATGAACTATTAGTGAATTATGAATGGCATAGACCTCCAAGAGAACCTTTTAGCTAGAGAGAATAAAAATTTTCTATCCATATTTAATAAGTTATATACTTAATTTTATATTTGAAGTTTACTTTTTATTCATTTATGGAATACTAATGAGTTTTATTTATATGTGTAGATTCCAACGTATGATGTTGATGATATTCGTCCACAACATTCACAATTACCAGTAAGACCACGATTATCAGAAGCTTCCATGAGGAGGCTACGCAAAACTGATCCTGTGCAATATGCAAAGTTGAAAGATCTATATTCAAAAGATGATAAAGTACAAGATTTGTGTGACAATGATGAAGATGATGGCATGGCAGATTTTATTGAGGATTGGTATCAAAATGATAGTGAGAGCATTGATATTTCTAAAAATGAGAAATATCTTCGAGAGGAATGTCTAAAGCATGTATATGAAGGAAGTCGTTTGACACGACTAAGTGCGAGCTTACTTATTCTCAACCTTCAAAATCGTTTTTGATGGAGTAATGTATCTGTTTCGACACTATTAAAGTATAATTTTCAATTTTCTATCTATTTATATATATATATATACATACATATATATATATATATATATATATATATATATATATATATATATATATATATATATATATATATATATACATGTAGGTTTTTATTCGTACTTTAGATAAGATAAGAAGAAGAACTTGAATTGAATGGATACGATTGTTTGGATGGTAGGATACGATTGTTTGGATGGCAGGATACGATTGTTTGGATGGCAGGATACGATTGTTTGTTTTGGAGGATATGAATGATTTGTCAATTCACACATATGTTCAGAGTGAAAGTGTGAATCGACAAATCATTCAATGAAGGTACATACTTCATGTGTCCAAAACAAACAATCGTATCCTGCCATCCAAAACAATCAAATTTTGTGTAAATATTTTGAAAGATGCATTAATAGTTTTAAAAGATGCGCAAACAAAAAGTGTCCATTCAATTCAAGTTCTTGTTCTTACCTTATCTAAAGTAAGAATAAAAACCTACATGTATATATGTATATTTATTTATTTACCTTTTTTAATATATCTTTTTTTGATAAACTTACAGGTTATTATCTGAAAAGTTTTTACCAAGTCAGAATATTCTTCCTACCTCACATGATGAAATGAAGAAGATAATCAACAATCTTGGTATAGATTATCAATGTATACATGCATGTCCTAACGATTGTATTTTATATAGAGGTGAATATGCAGACTCTTTGACATGTCCCAAATGTCAATCTCCTCGATATAAGGGTGAAGAAGGTAAAATCCCAAAAAAGGTATTGAGACATTTTCCATTGGCTCCACAGATTATACATATGTTTCAAAGCCCCAAATTATCAAAGCTTTTGACTTGGGGACATGATCACAAAAGTATTGATGGAATAATCAGAATTCCTCATGATAGTGTTGCTTTTCCCATATTGATTCTACATGGCCTGAATTTGCACAAATCCACAGAATCTAAAGTTAGGAGTTGCATTAGATGGGGTTAATCCATTCTCCATGAAATCCAATAAATGGTCAACATGGCCAGTGGTAGTCATAAACTACAATCTTCCGCCATATCTTAGCATTAAAAAGGAACATTTAATGCTTTCACTTTTAATCCTAGGCAAAAGACAAGTTAAAGATATGAATGTATATCTTGCTCCTCTCATTGACGATCTTCAAGAGTTATGGAGAGGTATTAATGTCATTGATGTATTGAAAAGCATCAATGAAAGACATATTATGGTTCGTGGTATTGTGGCTTGGACTATTCACGATTTTCCTGGATATGGCATTTGTTCAGGTATTGATGTAATTTTTTTATTCAATATGCATGTAAATAAATATGATTTAATCTAATTATATTTTTATCATTTTTCATGATGCAGGAATATCTACTAAGGGTTATAAAGCTTGTCCATATTGTGGTGATTGGTTGAGATCAATCTATAGTAAGAATCTCAACAAAAATATTTATCTTCGACATCGACGATTCTTGCCTGATGATCATCCATTAAGATCTAAAAGAGAAGCGATACATTTTAATGGAAAGCTTGAAACAGGCCAGTATCCAAAACCTATGACGCCTATGGATTGGTATAAAAAATGGACAGATGGACCTCTGATAGATCCAGAAGCAGAAATCTTCAGTGATGATTCAGATAATGAGTATGTGAACAGAGGTAAAGGAAAATTGGCACTCGCTGAGAACATATCAATATGGTATTCTTTGGAGTATTGGAAAGAGTTAAAAGTATGTCATCTTCTTGATCCTATGCATATATTAAAAAATATTGGTTATTCACTATGGCAACATCTTCTTGGACTAAAAGATACCACAACATCAAGGAATGATTTGAAAGATCAAAAATCAAAACCAAAGTTATGGCCAGTTTTTGATAGACATCAACAAGAAACGACTTATGCATATGCTCCTTGGGTACTTACAACAAAAGAGATACAGACTATCAACAATAGAATTCAATTGATTAAGACTCCTACAGGATATGGAGCATCGTTTCAGAACATGTTTACTATGGATGATAAGAGCTTATCTGGGTTAAAGACCCATGACTGGCATAACTTTTTGAAACGTATTTTACCTTTGGTTATCGATGGATGTACAACGAAAGGAGTACGAGATGTGATCTATCGTCTTGGATCACTTATAAGGTAATTATGATACTTTTATATTTAATATGTATGAATATTGGATATCTTTTATTTTTTAATTAACTTCTTTATAATTGTTTTTATGATATGTATAGGTGGATTACATCCAAAGAGATCGATAAAAATTCGATCCCACAAAAAAAACGTGAATGCAAAGAGCTACTATGTTTGATGGAAAAAGAACTTCCTACTTCATTTTTTGATACTCAGGTTCATTTATTAGTCCATCTTGTAGATGAGATAGAGATTGCAGGTGTTGTCAACACTCGATGGATGTTTTGGGTCGAGCGATTTATGGGAATACTAAAAGGTTATGTGCGAGAAAGAGCAAAACCAGAAGGATCCATGGCAAAGGGTTGGATGCTTGAAGAGTGCATGTATTACGTTAGTGAGTAGCTTGAAAGAGTTCATGAAGAAGCTGCACGTGCATGGACCAACGAGTCTTCTTCAAAAATAACAGATGAGGTATTATCAGGTAAGGGGGTTCCATTCTTATTTACATTTCAAGAAAAAAATGATGTTTCTACTTTTGTAGCATATAATAGCGAATGCCTGCAAGCATTCCTTAGCGAGTACGAGGAACTTCAAAGTCTCCGAAGTAAAAGGTGAAAAAACAAAAGATCTAGACGTAATCTCGATAATAATGAGATTACAGATATACCTTCTTTCACGGATTGGCTATATAGTCGTTTGCAACGTGCCAACGCAAATAATGAAGAAATCTCAGATGAGCAAAGAGAGTTAATGATAGGTTGTTAACGAAAGGTAATTTTATTAAAATAATATTTTATTTTTTTTCATATATGTATGTTAGTTTCTATTTACTAATTGAATTTATTTTGCAGGCTCGAATGTTTACTAATATGTGGGCTTTTGGACAACATATTAGAATCAAAGCCATTGATTCTTTACGTAAAACAGAGGATTCTAGTATTGTTGCTTCTTTCAAGCAACTATCACGTGCTACCTCAAAAGACACGAACCTTATAGATAGCGAACTTGGTTACGTAGGAACTATTGTTGGTATCTACGAAATTTCATTTCGTACATTCAAACAGGTAGAAAAAAGTTTATATATATTTTTTAGAGTTAGTTATTTTTTTAAGCACTTAATAATGGGTTTTTGTTGTTATATATTTTGATAGGTCATTTTGAAGGTTGACTGGTTTCGAGTGGAGTATAAAGGTAGTAATTCTACATTAAGAAAGGAATTATCTGGGTTTTGGGCAATTGATTCTTCCAAGGTAATGCGATCTACTAAAGAGCCATATATTCTTCCTAGGCATATTGAACAAGCATTTTTTTATAAAAACCCAGATGCTCATCCTTGGTGGCAAGTCATTCATGTGCAACCTAGAGGTAGGTCATTGTTTGAACAATTTATTGTTAGAGAGATCGAAGAAAGTCCTCTTGATGATTCAACATCAGATATTGATACATCAACATCTGAAATAGAAATTAGAATCATTATACGTGATAATGATACTAATCTTTTTTATGAAGAGGGTAATTCTCTACATGCTGATTCTACTGATGAGGAAGAGGAATTACCAGAAATAGATATTAATCCATCAATAGATGATGTGATTCATGAGAACATAGATTTAACAATAGAAGAAATAAATGAAATCAATAAGGATAATGAAGATGAGACTATATTGATGTCTTACCAAAATGATGGCAATAATGAAAACATATGAGTAGATTAGATAGTAAATTGTACTCTAGTTATCGATCAATAACTTGAAGCTTCTGAATGGATATCAGATAATAGGTTTTTTTTATTAACTTGAATAACGATGAATCCTATTAGAGAGATGAAATCATGTTCTTCTAAGTTAGAACATGAAGCTCGGGGGTATGCCTAATTATTTTATATATAGCTTTATCTTCGAGGAGCAAATTTTTATCATGTATGTATCCATATGTGTGTGTATTCATGTGTATTATATGTATACATATGTTAGTATGCATATATATGTATTTCATGTATATGTATGTGTTTGCATGTGTGTGATATATGTATACATGTGTTAAATATGCATATGTGTATATATGCATATGCATTTATGTAAAGTATTCATGTATTCATGTAATATATGCAAGTGTTTATAATTGTGTACATGTATATATGTATATGTGTCTATGTGTAAATATGTACATGTAAATATGTATGCATGTATATATATGTTTATGTGTGCATGTAGGCATGTATATGTGATGTGTACATGTATATATGTATATATGTCTATGTGTAAATGTGTACATGTAAATATGTTAGTATGTATATATATTTATATGTGCATTTAGGCATGTATGTGTGATGCATAATATATCTACTCCATTTTATATTTATGTATCCTATCTACATGATGTGTATATATCTTTACATATATTATGATCCTCATTGATTCGAGTAGCTATATATAGAGGCATAAGGTTGGGAGGAGAGACATCTCTCTAGTAGGACGTCGGAGGTGTACATATACTTCAAACATATGGCTAAAAAGTTGAATTAGAGTTTTTAAATTAGGGATTTCAAAACCCTAATATCAAAATTAGTGTTTTCAATTTAGGATTTTTGAAACAGGATTTATTTATTTATTTATGTGTATGCATGTTTTGTGTATGTATGTGTCTCTATATGTGCATATGCATGTGTTTTGTGTGTATATATGCATGTGTGTGTATGCGTGTATTTATACCTCTAGTCTCTCTCTCTCTCATATACATACATACATGCATAAACACACATACTCATATCCACATATATATACATAAAGGCAGTGCATACCGTGCATTGTCGCGACGATGAACCATAAGTGTCCGCATCTCTTTTAAACACCACTTAAGGGACCATCCTGTCCCAAACTCTGTCTCAAGTGAACTAAGCACATATTTTTTATCCCTCTCATCATGCTCACTACAAAAATAAAAAACATAATGTAAATAAAACATAAGATATATATTTCAATTTATATGTAAAACTTTTACTTACTTCCATGGTAAGTGGATAAAGCGAAGGTAAGAGTCACATAGTGCCCGCATTCTTCTCTTGAACTCCAATCCATTCCCTATATACACAATGTTCCCCTCAGGCTCTAGGTCGCACTCTAGTCCTAAGGTGCCTATGCATGTCCTCATAGGTAACTCTACTTTGCTATCACGTGCTGGAGGTGGTATAGGTGTCCTGAAAATAGATAGATAGAAATAAATAAAAATATGTGTTATAATATCATTAAAAAAGTTTATGAAAACAAAACATACCTATGAGCAGCTAGCTCTCTTCTTGCATGTGGAGCCGCAGAAGAGCCCTCGTCTGATTGCTAAGTAAGCATCTTGATCGTATAATCCAGCTCCTCATCAGACATCTCTGAGTAATCACGCATTATGGCCCGTAGAGTATCAGACGGAACTCTTGCTCTCATAAGACTTTTTATGAGAGTGAGTTTCACCTTTCTCTCTCTACTGGGATCCATAATACCTAACATATAAAACAAAATGGTTAGAAATCAATATATATACGTGTACATATATAAGTGTGTATGCATTAAGTATGTGTATGTATGCATGTGTGTATGTCTCTCTATGTGTGTGTATGCATATATGTGTGTATGTATGCATATATGTGTGTATGTGTGTGTATATGTGTTTGTATGTGTGTATGCATGTGTATGTGTGTGTATGCATCATTATGCTGTAAGTGTCTATGTGTGTTTGTGTGTGTATATTTGTGCATGTGTGTGTGTCTATGTGTATGTGTGTGTGTCTATGAGTGTGTATGTGTTTATGTGTATGTATGTATCTATGTGTGTGTATGTGTATGCATGTATGTATGCATATGTGTGTGTATGCATGTGTATGTGTGTGTATGCATCATTATGTGTGTATGTGTCTATGTGTGTATGTGTGTGTATATGTGTGTGTATCTATGTGTATGTGTGTGTGTCTATGAGTGTTGATATGTTTATGTGTATGTATGTATCTATGTGTATGTATGTGTCTATGTGTGTATGTGTATGCATGTATGTATGCATATGTGTGTGTACCCATATGTATGTGTGTGTATGCATCATTATGTGTGTCTATGTATGCATGTGTATGTGTGTATGCATCATTACGTGTGTATGTGTCTATGTGTGTATGTGTGTGTATATGTGTGTGTGTGTCTATGAGTGTGTATGTGTTTATGTGTATGTATGTATCTATGTGTGTGTATGTGTCTATGTGTGTATGTGTATGCATGTATGTATGCATATGTGTGTGTATGCATCATTATGTGTGTCTATGTATGCATGTGTATGTGTGTATGCATCATTACGTGTGTGTGTGTCTATGTGTGTATGTGTGTGTGTATATGTGTGTGTGTCTATGAGTGTGTATGTGTTTATGTGTATGTATCTATGTGTGTGTATGTGTATGCATGTATGTATGCATATGTGTGTGTATGCATATGTGTGTGTATGCATATGTATGTGTGTGTATGCATCATTATGTGTGTATGTGTCTATGTGTGTATGTGTGTGTGTGTCTATGAGTGTGTATGTGTTTATGTGTATGTATGTATCTATGTGTGTGTATGTGTCTATGTGTGTATGTGTATGCATGTATGTATGCATATGTGTGTGTATGCATATGTATGTGTGTGTATGCATCATTATGTGTGTCTATGTATGCATGTGTATGTGTGTATGCATCATTACGTGTGTATGTGTCTATGTGTGTATGTGTGTGTGTATATGTGTGTGTGTCTATGTGTATGTGTGTGTGTGTCTATGAGTGTGTATGTGTTTATGTGTATGTATGCATATGTGTGTGTATGCATATGTGTGTGTATGCATATGTATGTGTGTGTATGCATCATTATGTGTGTATGTGTCTATGTGTGTATGTGTGTGTGTGTCTATGAGTGTGTATGTGTTTATGTGTATGTATGTATCTATGTGTGTGTATGTGTGTATGTGTGTATGTGTATGCATGTATGTATGCATATGTGTGTGTATGCATATGTATGTGTGTGTATGCATCATTATGTGTGTCTATGTATGCATGTGTATGTGTGTATGCATCATTACGTGTGTATGTGTCTATGTGTGTATGTGTGTGTGTATATGTGTGTGTGTCTATGTGTATGTGTGTGTGTCTATGAGTGTGTATGTGTTTATGTCTATGTATCTATGTGTGTGTATGTGTATGCATGTATGTATGCATATGTGTGTGTATGGATCATTATGTGTGCATGTGTCTATGTGTGTATGTGTGTGTATGCATTATGTACGTGTATGTAAGCATGTGCATTATGTATGCATATAAGTATGTATGTATGCATATGCATATGCATTATGTATGCATATGTGTGTATGCATTATGTATGTGTATGTAAGCATGTGCATTATGTATGCATGTAAGTATGTATGTATGCATATGCATATGCAATATGTATGTATGTATGTGTATGTGTGTGTATGTCTCTCTATGTGTGTGTATGCATATATGTGTGTGAATGTGTGTGTACATGTGTCTGTATGTGTGTATGCATGTGTATGTGTGTGTATGCATCATTATGTGTATGTGTGTGTATATGTGTGTATGTGTGTGTGTCTATGTGTATGTGTGTGTATCTATGAGTATGTATGTGTTTGTGTGTGTGTTTGTGTCTATGTGTGTATGTGTCTGTGTGTGTGTATGTATCTATGCATGTGATTATGTATGCATGTAAGTATGTATGTACATTGTATGCATATGTATATGCATTATGTATGCATATGTATGCATGTATGTGTTTATGTGTGTATGTCTCTCTCTATGTGTGTGTATATGCATATATGTGTGTGTATGTGTGTATGTGTGTGTATATGTGTCTGTATGTGTGTATGCATGTGTATGTGTGTGTATGCATGTGTATGTGTGTGTATGCATGTGTATGTGTGTATGTGTGCATGTGTGTGTGTATATGTGTGTGTATGTGTGTGTGTCTATGTGTATGTGTGTGTATCTATGAGTGTGTATGTCTGTACGTGTCTATGTGTGTGTATGTGTTTATGTGTGTATGTGTATGCATGTATGTATGCATATGCATGTGTATGCATGTGTATGTGTGTGTATGCATCATTATGTGTGTATGTGTCTATGTGTGTATGTGTTTGTGTATATGTGTGTGTATGTGTGTGTGTCTATGTGTATGTGTCGCTATGTGTCTATGAGTGTGTATGTGTTTATGTGTGTGTATGTGTCTATGTGTGTGTATGTGCATATGCATTATGTATGCATATGTATGCATGTATGTGTATGTGTGTGTATGTCTCTCTATGTGTGTGTGTGTATGCATATATGTGTGTGTATGTGTGTATGTGTGTGTGTATATGTGTGTCTATGTGTGTATGCATGTGTATGTGTGTGAATGCATCATTATGTGTGTATGTGTCTATGTGTGTATGTGTGTGTGTGTATATGTGTGTGTATGTGTGTGCGCGTATGTGTGTGTGTCTATGAGTGTATATGTTTGGATGTGTGTGTGTATGAATGTGTGTTTATGAGTGTGTATGTTTGGATGTGTAAGTGTATATGTGTGTCTATGTGTGTATGCATGTGTATGTGTGTGAATGCATCATTATGTGTGTCTATGAGTGTGTATGTATATGTGTATATGTGTGTGTATATGTGTGTCTATGTGTGTGTGTATATGTGTGTCTATGTTTGTATGCATGTGTATGTGTGTGAATGCATCATTATGTGTGTATGTGTCTATGTGTGTATGTGTGTGTATATGTGTGTGTATGTGTGTGCGCGTCTATGTGTATGTGTGTGTGTGTCTATGAGTGTGTATGTGTTTATGTGTGTGTATGTGTCTATGTGTGTGTATGTGTGTATGTGTCTATGTGTGTATGTATGCATATGTATGTATGTGTGTGTATGCATTATGTATGCATATGTGTGTGTATGCATGTATGTGTATGTGTGTGCATGTCTCTCTCTATGTGTGTGTGTATGCATATATGTGTGTGTATGTGTGTGTGTATGTGTGTGTGTATGTGTCTGTGTATGTGTGTGTATATGTATGTGTATATGTGTGTGCATGTGTATGCATTATGTGTGCATGTGTGTATGCAACCTTATTTGTGTATGTGTGTATATGTGTGTGTATTTGTGTGTATGTGTGTGTGTGTCTATGTGTATGTGTGTGTATGTCTATGTGTGTATATGTGTGTGTGTACATATGTATGTGCATGTAAGTGTGTGTGTGTGTGCACATACCTGCTTGCTGTTAGTTTGTGCGGCCCTCTCTCTCTCTCGCGTGCTCTCTCTCTCTCACACACTCTCTCTCTCTCTCTCTCTCTCTCTCTCTCTCTCTTGGTCTCTTCTTTCTCGCATCCAAGTCCCGGCACAAATGTGCCAGGAGAAATCAAATTTCTTTTTTTACATTCTAGAGCATCGCATATGCGATGCTCTGCAGTTTGCCAACGTCGCTTCCACCGTCGCTAGGCAGCGACGAAATTAGCGACGCTCTTTAATTAGCATCGCATAAGCGACGCTCTTTAATTAGCGTCGCATAAGCGACGCTAGCATCGCTTATGCGACGAGGGTCAGGGAAAAAAAAAAATTCAAAATTCTGACCGTCGCTTATGCGACGACCTCGTCGCATAAGCGACACTTCCCATTTTTTTCCAATTTGGGGCGTCGCTACGCCCCCCTTTTTCTTGTAGTGACTCTCTATATTGCTATTAATTGATCAAAATGTAGTTGCTGAAGCATTGCAACTTGATGTCTACCCTAGTTGACAAATAGAACAGTCACAATTACAAAGACAACTATGTAGGATAGAGCTTGATTGATGTAGGAGATTGATTCTATCCTTAAGGTACGACATTTGAATGTGATAAATACAACAACATGTGAATCTATCTTTCAATCTGTTAACAAAATATGGCTTCAATGATTCAAACTTTTGAAGCTAGATACTTATCATTCGATGAAATTGTTTGAAGCATATAAATAGCTCCATCTACATTACACAAACAAGTGGCTATTGACAATCATTAATTAGGTTGTTACCAATTAGCTATTACTAAATAGGTCGTTCTTGGTTAGTTGTTACAAGATGTTAACTTGTTACCAGTTAGTTATTACTAAGTAGCTGTTTCTTAGTTAGTTGTTATTAATTAGTTATTACTAATTAGTTCGTTATTGATTAGCTACTCCTAAGTAGTTAGTTCTTGGTTAGTTGTTTGTGATTAGCTATTACTAATTATCTTGTTACTAGTTAGCTATTACTAAGAAGTTGGTTCTTGGTTAGTTGTTTGTAATTAGCTATTACTTATCATCTTGTTCCTAGTTAGCTATTAGTAACTAGCGAGTTCTTGGTTAGTTTTTGGTAATTAGCTATTACTAATTAACTTGTTACCAATTAACTATTACCAAGTAGTTGGCTCTTGGTTAGTTGTTTGTAATTAATTATTACTTATGAGCTTGTTACTAGTTAGCTATTAGTAAGTAGCTTGTTCTTGGTTATATGTTTCTAATTAGCTATTACTAATTAGCTTCTTACTAGTAGCTATTACTATGTAGCTGGTTCTTGGTTAGTTGTTTGAAATTAGCTATTATTAATTAGCATGTTACTAGTTAGCTATTACTAAGTAGCTCGTTCTTGGTTACTTCTTTGTAATAAGCTATTACTTATTAGCTTGTTACTAGTTAACTATTGGTAAGTAGATAGTTCTTGGTTGCTTGTTTGTAATTAGGTATTACTAATTAGCTTGTTACCAATTAGCTATTATTAATTACTTGGTTCCTGGTTAGTTTTTTGTCAATAGCTATTACTAATTATCTTGTTACCAGTTAGCTATTGTAATTATCTTAATACCAATTAGCTATTAATAAGTAGCTAGTTCTTGGTTATTTGTTTGTAATTAGCTATTACTAATTAGCTTCTTACCAATTAACTATTACTAAGGAGTTGGTTCTTGGTTAGTCATTTGTAATTAGCTATTACTAATTAGCTTGTTACATTAGGGGAAAAAATGAACCCTCCTTGGGCCTTTTAGCTTGAGGGCTGATTAGTGATGGACCAATGAGAAGAGGGTGATGGCCACAATTTAGTCCCTTGATCACATAGACTAGGCATATGCTTCCCTTGGTTTTGTGTTGTCAAATGAGCAAAATACACCTAGAATTAGTTGCTTTACACTTTTGAATGGTTTTGGAATGCTTGGGAATCAATAAGAGTCCTTAAATTGGCTATGATCCAAGGGATGAGGTGGAAAGGCAAAAGTCAAGGGGGAATTCAACATGAGCCCTTGGATTGGCCTTTTTATCAATGTAATTTTTCCATAGTCCATTGTCTGTGTATAAAGAAGATTATTTTATTGCCATACAAGCATATTATGTTATTGCCATAGAAGAAGATCATCATTCTATTGTGCTAGGCTTGCAACATTTCATCCCCATACAAGGAATTTTTTGACATGCAATAATGTCCATATCCTACAAGTTGTGAAGGGGTTTATGTAGATGAATATCAAACAATCATATAGCGCATGTTCGTATTTTTCATCAACAAAGATTCATGGATTTTTGTAGGTGCAAAGTCCATCCTACAAGTGGTGATGAGGTCTACACATGTGAATACCAACAAATCATATAGGTCATGTTCCCATTTCTTATAATAGAGATTCATGGATTCCTTTAGTTGCCTAAGGTAAACAACATTTGGAAGTTAGATACGAGTAATATATGAGGTTGTGGATGATTGTTGTGGGTTTAAAAGTGGTTTCACAATGTTCATTTAGTTTCATATTGTTCAATCATTATATGTAACATCTGATGTTGTGGATGATTGTCGCAAGTTTAAGAGAGGTATAACAAGTCTACATACATAAGGGATGGAGCACATATCAACCGATCCTACCAACCATGTTCCCATTTCTTATCAACAAAGATTTGTGGATTTTTGTAGCTATAAAATCCATCCTACCAGTGGTGATGAGATTTGTGCATGTGAATATCAACCAATCCTTTAGACCATGTTCCCATTTCTTATCAACAGAGACTCGTAGGTTTCTATAGTTGCAGAAGGAAAACAACATCTAGAAGTTACTGATTTACATCACCTCTTTATTTATTGTGAACATACCTAGAAATTTTGGCATTATATAACTCCTTATATGAAGTTGAAAAAGATTTTGAATCTTGTAGCTCAAGGAATTATGTTGGGATCTACCAAACACATGGACATAGCTCTTTGTCACATATGGAGAAGCCATACTCTATGGATTAACAGCTCAACAAAAATAAAAAACAATATCAAAGTTTTTTTAAAAAGATATCTATACTCATTGAAGAAGGTGCTAGCTGCTTTTGGATGGTAGAGTTTGCTCAACATGAGCGATGTTTTGGATAATGCTGAAAGCATGCTGGTTATTTTTTATAGTCATCCACCTAATAAGTGGAAACATATACTCATGTCTATGTATTATGCTGATAGGATCCTGATATATATATATATATATATATATATATATATATATATATATATATATATATATATATATATATATATATATATATATATATATATATATATATATATATATATGTGTGTGTGTGTGTGTGTGTGTGTGTGTTGGGTTTCATTTACCACCATGACCCATTTTGTCCCAAATTTGAGTATTCTGTTGATCTTGGTTTTTATATCCATGAAGTTTACTTTTGTGATCCTCTTTGTAAACCCCATTGATGACACTGATTTTATGGTGATGTATGGGGCACATTTTGTGTAATTCCTTCATTCATTTGCTTTTTTCTTCTTCTCCAAAAAAAAAAACATTTGGAATTTAGATACGAGTAACATCTGAGGTTATGGATGATTGTTGCCGGTTTAAAAGACGTTTCACAATGTTCATTTATTTTCATATTGTTCATTCATTATATGTAACATCTAAGGTTGTGGATGATTGTTGCAAGTTTAAAAGTGGTATAACAAGGTTACATACATAAGATATGGAGCACAAATTCATATCAAATGAGCATACTCAACATAAAATCAATATAATAAAGTAGACCGATGATTGGTAGATGTTATTGTATTTATGGTTTCTTCCTCATTTGTAATGTGTTGATGTAGGGAAATCTCAGACAAACGAACTAATGGAAGTTAATACAATACGACTAGTGGATAGTGATCAACAAACATCAATATGTTATTGGAAGGAAGAAAAATAGGAAATATAGGAACACCATAATGTGAAGGTCAGACACTAATGCCGAGGTTAATGCTAAATGAAGTTCAAGCAACTTGGATAGAATTGTGGATAAGATCATCAAGTATTTTAGCAATCAAACTAGACACCTATGTTGTGAAGATAAAATTGAGGCACTAAATAGGATGTTGCAAGATCCATGTATTTGGATCCTTTTTTATGCAATGGGTAGAAGCAAAGATCATGTAATATGTGCGCTTGTCATGAATCTTTGAAATACACTACAAAGTATGAGAAATAATTATGATGAACTTGTGTTGGAGAGATCAACATTGATGACAATTCTAAATAATGATGCATATTCATCAACAAATCAAATACATATTTCAAGAATTTTGAGGGTATTCAAAGTAAGTAGGAACATCTTCTTTGATACAATTGGCCAGTTAAGTGCGGTTGATTTTGATCATAGCGTCTTGAAGACAACTAGTAGATTGGCATCTATCACATGTATCACACAAGAGGTCAAGGATCTGATTATCATGTTTTGGATAACAAAGAGTATTTATTTGAACATAATTATTTATAATAGTCTCACAAGTTTCAGAAAGCTAAGAAGTGTTAGCTTTTTTCAGTTACTTTGCAATGTCCTAGACTTCACTTTTTTGTAAACATAAACATGCTTTCACCCACGATCTTGTTCACACAAGCTCTTAAATAAGGTATTCTTTAGAATCCTATGGTAGGAAGAAGATTCATTGGTATTAAGATTTGGACTCTTTTTTTTGTTTCTTGATTCAAATAATTTCATATCATGTTCTTGTTGGTGCAAGCAATCAACAATTGAAGTTTTGATGAAGATTTTGAAGTCAAGCATTGAAGAAAAGATCAAGTTATGAAGCATGAATGAAGTGCATTTCCAGAAGATGAAGATGTGTATACATATGTACATTAATTTAGAGACAGCTCATATATATCTTTTCTATGGTCATAAGTTTGTACATACATGGCTATATATATATATATATATATATATAAGTAAAAAGTCGGGGCAAAAAAGAGAGAGCATGTGAATAGAGAAATGAGAAGTTGTATGAGTCATTAGACACTTTCGAAGTGAGTAGGATCTCTCTCATCACTTAGATGTAAATTTTCCAGAATTGATGAAAAGTTGCTCCCGATATTTTGCTGTGTTCTCCTTCTGTGCTTGATCATTTCAAGAATCCTTTTGTAGATGTCTAGTTCCATAGTTAATGAGTCTATGGTTAAAGTTTGAGAGCCTAATTGTAAACAAACTGAGAGAATTATGTGTAGGAACATTTGTATGTGAAGAATTGTTGAGTGTCTTCTGAAACAGGCACAATCTCGATGGTTAAAGAAGTGATTAGTTCTCAGTGCACAATGTGAAGTTTTGCACAAATAAGGAGTCAAAATCTAAGTTGGAAGGTAAGCCATCTATGGCTAAAAGCATTTGCGTAAACGGGTTTTAGTTTGGGAGAACTATGTGCTAGAAGTTGCAGGTGTCAGAATCGATTGTAATGGAGAACAATTTGAAACATAGGTGAACTGTTTGATTAATTTCTCAGGATATACTTAATCTTTTGGAATGATTTAACTTGGAGAAGGTGTGCAACCTATAGGCGACACCTTGTGAAAAGTTTTATAAAAGACTTTACACATTTGATAAGTCAATGAATGAGTTATGTGCAGTAGACTTTTTGTGCAGTCATCTTCTTCACAGTTTGTTCAAGATTTTGACAATTGATCATTGATCCTCCAAATTGGTGAAGGTTTTGAGTTACTCTTGTTATAAAGGTGTTCTAACTTCAAGAGTAGCTTGTTCTTTTGGAGATTAACACTCTCCATCAGTGGTATCAGAGCAGGACACATCAAAATTGAAGATAGGAGGACCCCGGTTGCAGTAGCTATAAAGAATTTAACACTTGAAGATTCAAAAGGTGAAAGCTTGAAAGCAAATCTTGAGAAGGAGACCAAAAGTTATCAAGAAGGTCAAAAGGAACTTCATTCGAAGTAAAGGTACATCTGTTACTCATAAAGTTTGAAGAATTCAATACACAAGTGAAGAAAGGATGGGAGATTCTCTTCAAATAGAGAAGTTGGATAGAGAGAACTATCCAGCATGGTCAATGAGGATGGAAGCTCATCTTATGAGCAAAGAATTGATAGGTTATATCATAGGTGAAGAATAAAAGCCTCAGTTCAGAGATCCTAGTGTTCCAACTAGGGATGAATTATCAGATTTGAAGACTTGGATGAAGAGAGATGCTCAAGCTAGGAGCATTATCTATATGGGAGTCAATGATTACGTGTTACTCCACATTAGAGGTCTTGAAAGTGCAAGTGATATATGGAATGCTTTGGAGGAGCATTTCCACAACACCACAAAGTCAAGGAAGGCATCCTTGTGGGCAGAGTTTACCACATTCAAGAAGAAGGCCTCTCAATCCATCTCAGATTATGTAACAAGGATGAAGGATATTGCAGATGCATTAGGAGCAGTTGATGAAGATATTGATGAGGATAAATTAGTAAGACAAATCCTCACAGGTTTGAGAGGTGAAGACAAATGGAAGCCATTCATTTTGTCTACTGAATTATCACTAGATCATTTTACTCTTGATTTAAATCAATTGCTAGGACACATGTTAACCTTTGAGCAGGATGTCAAAGGTGATGGTGATAAAAGTGAAGGTCAAGCAATGTATTCAAAGGATAAGAAGAAGAATATCAAAGGGAAGCAACAAGCAAATGAAGATGAAGGAACAACTAGCTAGGCTAACTTCCTAAGAGGAAGAGGAGGTGGCAAAGGTAGAGGAAGAGGCAGAAGTAATAAAGATGGAGTCAAAGCTTGCTGGATTTGTGGTAAGACAAATCATTTAGCTAATGATTGTTGGCATAACACTCAGAATAATGGTGGATATAATCATAATTTTAATTCAAGAGGAAGAGGTGGCAGAAATCAAAGAGGTAATTTTAGAAGTAGAGGTTATTTTGGAAGAAATGCAGGTAGAGGATTCCAAAGCCAACAATACAACAATACCTATTACAATTATGCTTCAGATCAGAAGGAGGATTCAACATTGATAATGAATGCAACTTGTGAAAGACAAAGTGAAGATCAAAGAGTCTTCTACATTGACTCAGGATGTAGCAATCACCTGAGTGGCAACATAGCTTTGATGACTGATTTGGAGAATAAGGTAACTAATCATGTAGTTCAAACAGGTGACAATACAAAGCACAATGTGAAGTCAATTGGATCAGTGAAGGCCAAGGATGGTAGTACTCTCTTGAGTAAGGTTTTGTATGTTCCTACAATTCCTAAGAATCTGATAAGTTTAGGACAAATTGTTGAAAAAGGTTATGAAGTTAGGTTCACTAATGAAGGAGTCTTTGTGGAAGATCCTAGCAATGGATATAAACAAATTGTTTCAGGAAAGAAAGAAGGAAGATTGTTCACATTGAAGATTCAAGGTAACATTGGTCATGCCTTGTTCACCTATGGAGGACTTAAGATCTCTGAGTTAGATCTTTGGCACAAAAGGCTTGGACATTTCAATGAAAGAGGTATTAAAGATATGGTTAACAATGGTTCAGTGATTGGTTTGCCTAATGTTGCAGGTCAACATATGACATATAGATGTGAGGCATGTCAATTAGGTAAGGCTCATAAGAAATCTTATTCCAAGCATGGTTTTATGTATTCAGAGAAGCTTGAATTGGTACACACAGATGTGTGGGGACCATCAAAGGATTTTAGTATCAATGGTTCAAGGTACTATGTGATTTATGTTGATGATGCTACCAGGTGGATCACTATCTTTGTGATCAAAGATAAGTCAGAGGTATTCAATACATTCAAACATTATCATGTGTATGCAGAGAGAATTACAGGTCAAAAGTTGAAGAGACTAAGGTCAGATGGAGGGGGAGAGTATTTCTCTAATGAGTTCAGTGATTACTTGTGGAATGCAGGTATAAAAAGGGAAATTACTTGCAGGTACTCTCCTCAACAAAATGGTGTAGCAAAAAGGAGGAATAGAACTCTTGTTGAGTTTGCAAGATCCATGATGAAGGAGAAAAATTGCCCAAATTATTTGTGGGCCGAGGCTGTAAATACAAACACAATTGGTTCAATAGATTATCATGTAAAGCTTTGCAGGGTATGACATCATATGAGGCATGGTGGGGTGAGAGACCTACTCTAGATCATTGCAAAGTATTTGGATGTTTGGCATATGCATATGTGCCATCTCAATTAAGGCACAAATTGGAACCTAAAGCTGAAAAGTATGTGTTCATTGGATATGATGATAAGCAGATGGGATATAGATTGTGGAGTCCATCCACAAAACAATTTCTTCTATCAAAGGATGTTACATTTGATGAGCAAGGTACTTGGTATGCATGTACAATCAATATCTATGCAGGTGATGAAGAAGTTGTGAATCAAAAGAAAGGTAAATCAAAGGTTCAGATATTTGATGAAGAGGAGAACAATGAAGTATAGGTTGAAGTTGAAGAAGTGCCAAGATTTGATCCAGAATGTGATGAACCAGAAACCTCAAGGAGTGGAGAACTTAGAAGGTCATCAAGACACAAATGGCAACCTACAAGGTATAGCTATGACACTTCTTTTTTGGCTACCAAAGATTATGCTTATATGATAAAGGCAGATGAAGAACCTTCTACATATGAAGAGGCAAAAGGTAAGGAAAATTGGGAGAAAGCTATGCAGGAAGAGTATGATGCATTGATGGAGAATCAGACACGGGATTTGGTTCCTAAACCAAATAGTCAGAAGATCATTGGATGCAAATGGGTCTACAAGACAAAGAGGTTTGCAGATGGAAGTGTGTCTAGATATAAAGCTAGAATTGTTGTGAAAGGGTTTGCTAAAACATATGGTATATATTATGATGAGACCTATAGTCGTGTGGCAAAGATGACAACCATCAAGACACTCATTGCCATTGCTGCATGTAAAGGTTGGAAATTATGTCAATTAGATGTGAAGAATGCTTTTCTAAATGGTTACATTTCAGATGATGTTTTCATGGAGCAACCACAAGGATTCAGAAATGAAAGGTATCCAGATCATGTATGTAAGCTCAAAAGAGATTTGTATGGTTTGAAGTAGGCCCCAAGGGCATGGAATTATAGACTTGTGAAGTTCTTGAAAGAACTTGGTTTCCAAGTATCTAAAGCAGATAGTAGCTTGCTTGTTAAAGCAAGTGATGATGGGTTCATTTACATGTGCATATATGTTGATGATATAATTCTTACAGGTACAGATGAGAAAGGCATTCAAAGCCTAAAGAAGCAAATGGAAAAAAAGTTCAAGATTAGTGACTTGGGAGACTTGTCATATTTCTTGGGCATGGAGATCTCATACACTCAACATGGAGTGTATGTAACTCAAGAAAGGTATTTGAAAAACTTGTTGGTCAAGTTTAAAATGGATGATTGCAAGGTAGCATCTACTTCAATGGAGGTGAATCACAAATTGAGCAGATATGGAGGAGAAGAGTTCAAGGACATGAAGTTATATCAAAGTTTGGTTGGTAGTCTGATCCATGCTACATTAACTAGGCCTCGCTTGTCATATGCAGTAGGAGTATTATCTCAATTCATGCATTGTCCAAGGAAAGAACATTGGATTGCAGGACAACGAGTGTTGAGGTACATTAAGGGTACACTCAAAGAAGGTTTGTATTATGGTTTTACATCAGATACAAACATCAAGGTATATAGTGATACAGATTGGGCAGGTAATCTTGATGATAGGAGATCAACATATGGATACTTGTGTTACGTGGGAGATAAGTTAATTTCTTGGTTTTCTAAGAAGCAACACATAGTTGCTTTATCATCCACAGAGGTTGAGTACAAAGGTATGTGGGAAGCTGCAAAGGAAGTGATATGGCTTAAGTCTCTTATGAAGAGTTTTGACATCATTCAGAGTATACCCACTATTCATGGAGATAACATGAGTTCATTGTATTTAGATGCTAATCTTGTGTTTCATGCTAGGACTAAAAACATTGAGATTAAGTATCATTTTCTAAGGAAGAAGGTGATGGATAGAGAGATTGAAGTTATACATACTTTAACAAAAGATCAGATAGCTGATATGCTAACCAAAAGCTTGGATGGACCAAAGCTACAGAGATTCAAAGACATGGCATGTATAAAGAAGTTAGTGAAAACCTCAATTGATGATTGAGGGGGAGATGTTGGTGCAAGGCAATCAACAATTGAAGTTTTGATGAAGATTTTGAAGTCAAGGATTGAAGAAAAGATCAAGTTATGAAGCATGAAGGAAGTGCATATCAAGAAGATGAAGATGTGTATACATATGTACATTAATTTAGAGACAACTCATATATATCTTTTGTATGGTCATAAGTTTGTACATAAATGGCTATATATATAAGTAAAAAGTTGGGGCCAAAAAGAGAGAGCATGTGAATAGAGAAATTAGAAGTTGTATGAGTCATTAGACACTTTAGAAGTGAGTAGGATCTCTCTCATCACTTACATGTAAATTTTCTTGAATTGATGAAAAGTTGCTCCCAATATTTTGCAGTGTTCTCCTTCTGTGCTTAATCATTTCAAGAATCCTTTTGGAGATGTCTAATTACATAGTTAATGATTCTATGGTTAAAGTTTGAGAGCCTAATTGTAAACAGGTTGAGAGAATTATGTGTAGGAACATTTGTATGTGAAGAACTATTGAGTGTCTTCTAAAACAGGCGCAATCTCGATGGTTAAAGAAGTGATCAATTCTCAGTGCATAGTGTAAAGTTTTGCACAAATGAGGAGTCAAAATCTAAGTTGGAAGGTAATACATCTATGGCTAAAAGCATTTGCTTAAAAGGGTTTTAGTTTGGGAGAACTATGTAGGTGTCAGAATCGATTGTAATGGAGAACAATTTCAGACATAGGTGAACTGTTTGATTCATTTCTCAAGATATACTTAATCTTTTGGAATGATTTAACTTGGAGAAGGTGCACAACCTATAGGCAAAACCTTATGCAAAGTTTTATAAAAAACTTTACACATTTGATAAGTCAATGAATGAGTTATGTGCAGCAGACTTTTTGTGCAGTCATCTTCTTCACAATTTGTTCAAGATTTTGACAATTGATCATTGATCCTCCAAATTGGTGAAGGTTTTGAGTTACTCTTGTTATAGAGGTGTTCTAACTTCAAGAGTAGCTTGTTCTTTTGGAGATTAACACTCTCCATCAGTTCTTAACAACTTGGTTCACTCTTTTGAATACTCATCTATTTGAGAATGGAAAGCCATGTAGAAATTTAGTTGGACTTTTAGAGATCTAAATAAGCATGCCCTAAATTTGGAGGTGATATTGCAATAATCATAGATAATCCCTCAAGTTATTCCATATAATTGGAAAATTCATTTTTAAGAACTCTTATCAATATCACTTGAAGATTAAAGCTTCTTTACATGGATTAGGTATAATATATTTTCAACAAATTTGTTATAAAAGCATAGGCCTCTTGCATTGAAGGTGTCTTTGAATAATAACGTCCATACTAATGTTTTTGCACTTGATTTGAGGAATCTCTATAGATTGAAGATTTTTACGTGAGCTTGAAGCATTTTAGGTGTAAGTATTCATTCAACAAGAAAAGCTTGAAGTATCTGCTTATGTCAACTAGAGACCTCTCCTATGATGTGGTCTTTGTGCATTGATCAAAATTTTTAGTTCAATTACTTCATAGATGATCTTCTTTTTCAAAGTAGGATCCTTAGGGATGAGAATCTTACTTTTGGAGTGTAGGTTGAGGTGATCTTATAGAATCTTTTGAACTCAATTTTTAACTTTGCAGCTTCAAAAATAGTCCAAATTAGGTTTTATCTCTCAAGTCCTTCATTAATTCCTTTCTAATTGTTTAAGAAATGAAACATAAAACATGATTATAGGTTGTACAATCAACTCTCTAGCTTAAGGCATCTATTGTGGGATTCCATCCCCCTAATATGTATATGTGATCTCATAATCATATTCTTAGAAAAATTCAATCCAACTCCTATACCACATTTTGAATTATTTTTGGGTGAACATTTACTTCAATGTATTCTGATATATCATCAAAGTAAAGTTTTTTCCAAGTATGGAATACCATCAGACTTTGCAAGCACCGACAATGCTAAGTAGTTCCAAGTCATGAATAAGATACTCCTATTTATCTCCATAAATCTTTTGAGATATGAACTAAATTGCTATAACTTTCTTATTTCGATTTAGATTGATGGTTTTCTTACTAAGACCATTGAATACCTCAAATCTATTCGAAAATTATAGAGATTTAGGTAAGGGAAACTAGCCCTTCTAGACTTTAAATAATGAAGTGCTTCTTTATGTTGGGAATTCTACTCATACTTTGAACTATCTTGTAGCAAAATGATAAGAGGATTTGCGATCTTGGCACGTCTTTCTATGGAATATCTTGATCATCATGTGATTTCTAGAAATCCACTTAGCTCTTTCACATTCTTTGGAATTGGCCTACCAAAAATATATATTTCACATTATCTGGATTTGCAATGCTTCCGTCTTTGGATGTGATGTGTTCTAGATATTCAATAACTTTTGGAGAAAGGCATACTTGGTCATTTTAACATAAATTTTATTTTCATTCAAAATCTTCTAGGTGTTATGCGCATTTTCTTCATGATCCTTTTGCTACTTTGAGTGTACCAAATGCCAACAAACATCCATTAGGGTAGGGACAATAAATATCTCTCATCAATCAATTGAAGGTCATTGGACATTAGTGATACCAAGGGACATAATAATGTCCATATAACGTGTGAAAATGTGGCCTTTTAAAATGTGAAAATGTGACCTTTTAAAATGTAAAAATGGATAAGATGTAGTGAATATTATCACTCTAGCCAAATGATCATTGGGTTCATCAAATCTTGAAATATGATAATTAAGATAACGATGAAAGCACTAGATTTTTGTGGTTAATACAATATCTAATTGTGTTTATTCTTTTGAACATTTTTGTGGATTTAATGATAAATTGTGTATTATGTTTATATCTTTTTGACATTTTTGTATTTGGGTATTCTCATTAGTGCTTTTTTTAACATATTTTTGTATTGTTTAGGGCCTTTAGCCTTTAGCAAAACTATTTTTTATGAGAACTTGGAAATTAACGTAATTCCTAATGCTAAATGCATCTCATGAACTATATCTCTTTTGGGGCATTCAACTGATTGTTCAAGAAAGAAATATTTAAAAATCCAAGGATGAATCTTATCTATCTCTTTGTTGGTTGATCCTTAACTCGATCAATTCATAACACATTGATAATATTGTCACTTCAGATTAAACTAGATAACGTTGACCAACAAATATTCTTCCTTCATAGGGTAACTATGCATCTATTGTATAGGAAAAAACTAAGAAAAATTTTGTAGAAATCTATGTGGATTTGAGTTTTGAATGAAAAATTGATTTCACATATTCATTGCAAGTTTCCCAATGTTAGGATTCATAAGTTTACATCTCCAATATAGCCTTGTGTAATAAATGAATGGTGTACTAGCGAGAGATAGAGGACTCATTAGATTTTAATATAGTAGTCTTTCCATTATCCTTTAGGAAAGAAACACACTAGCGTTGGATTTTAGCTTGTATTCAATGAAAAAAATAGCTCCAATGGCCATGCCTTTGCCTTCTCCTAGGTGGAACTCTACTAAGTGAGGCTCCTTAAAAGCTACATGGGCTACTCTATACTGCATTACATCTTAAGAGGTTCTTTCTCTTCCTCTCACTAGGGAATCTTGAGGCTTATCTTTAACAGCGTTTGACCATGATATATTATTATTATGTGATATATTCCCTTAGGAAATAGGTAATAAAAAAAATAGAAAAAGGTAAATCTCTTGTAATATGGCCAGATTATACCTTAGTTCCTTCTTTTCTTTTCAGTCTGAAGTCTTATTTCCTTTTTCATAAACAAGTGACCTCAACAACACTAACCTTGTAATCAAATTACCAATGGATGTACCCTTCCTATGATTGCAGTGGTCCAAATCTACCTCAAGTGTTTCTCTATCATTTAGACACAAATTTGCATACCTCTTCTCATAAAATGAATATATTATTAGTTTGACATATTCAACTTCTTCTGTTCATCTTTATTGAGCATTAGAATCATAGCTTCCACATGGCTCCAATTTTAATCCACTTTCAACAATAAAGATGACTGCAACTCCTCCTTAATAAATATTTTAATAACTACAACAATCATACCTTCAAGTTTCCAAACAATTCAAGATCCTCATAGAAAATGTTACAATAAAAAATATCAACTTCCAATATCACTCTAGTTCTGTAACCTATTCTAAATTAACCATGTTCATCTTCTAAGAGCTAAATGATGTGTGTGATACGTTTACTTTTAGACCAAAAGAATCATGCATACATCTCCATTTATCTTCACCTTATGAAGGGTCTTACAATGATGCAAGACTCTGAAAAGGTCTTTCTTCCCAAGAACAATAAAAAATATGTTTCTTGTTTGTAAGGTAGTGATCAATACCAATAAAATGTCAATCTAATGAGAAAACTCAATCTGGTCATATTCAAAATTGTAATAGACAAATATTAGTACTAATCCATGCTAGTATATGACCAATGTCTACCCCTCATGTTTGTATGTATTAATGCACATTTTGTAAGGCCCCCATTATGAGGAGAAGCTAAGTGTGTGTTACCCAATTGATGGGAATCCCAACTTGCAATGTCTACCCCTCATGATTCAAAATTGTAATAAATAAATATTAGTACTAATCCATGCTAGTATATGACCAATGTCTACCCCTCATAATTGTATGTACTAATGCACATTTTGTAAGGCCCCCATTATGAGGAGAATCCATGCATCAAATTGGACCATGTAAGATATTTTAAGGAAAAGGACTTATCACCGTCCCTAATTCTGGGGTCCGAGGTAGTAGGGAGCAACTTGGCTAGGGGGTCCAAGGGGGCCTGCAAAATATTCCATGGAACACCTGGGAGATAAAGGGAATTTTCCAAGGAATATTCCCTATCAAAGTGAGAAATAATTCATATTTTGGCCTAAGCCATGTATGGGGATTATGCACTTGGTGGCCACCCATGTTCTACCACCCATGTATTGTTTTGTGTAGAAGGCCACATCTCTTCATTATCCTATATTTATACATGACCTCTCCACTACCCTAGATATCAAATTGAGCTAACATACCTCTACCTTGTAACTCTCTGTCTAGAGTTTTTTAGCACACCATCTAAACTCTACCTTGAGAGCTCACGGGTGGACAATGCCATCATCTTTGTACTTGCTATTAGTAGCAATTTTTTGAAATTCTACTATATTTGCTATCTTCTTTGCTAGTGCTCACATGTTCTCTTGTGTAACTACTTTCTTACATGGTATCAAATCCATAAGGTTGGAATAGATTGAGCAGTATTACTATTTTAGCCTACTAGCATACTAGAATATCACTAGATTATTTGAGTGATTGCATGATGGTTTTATCATCAAGCAGTGGTCTTGATGCTCCAGTCAATGTTAGTGCTAGAACTATTCAAATTCATATGGTCACATTCACTGAAGGGAAGTTGGATGGAACCAACTATATGCTCTAGAAGTTCAAAAGTTCTATAGTTGTGGACTCCTACAAATTACTTGACACTATCAAGGGATTGACAAGATTGGATCTAGAGCTTGTACTAGTTGAAGATCCAACAAATTCAAGAATTATGATTCAACTAGATCCATATCTTCTACAAGCTTGGAAGAGGTGGAATGCTAATGCATTATGTGCAATTGTCACGAGTGTAAGTCATTATGTGCTTGCTTTAGTTCAACATACTACTAAAGCACATGAGGCTTGGGGCATATTGGCTTGTTAGTATGAGACCAAGAACGACAATAGGATACAAAATCTAGAAAACCAGTTGGCAAATAAAAAGCATTATGATTTATAAAAGGCTGAAGATTTTATCAAATAGATAAAACATCTATAAGATCAATTGGCTACAATTGGTATTGTTATAACATTGGAAGAGCTCACTCAAAGATGTGTGCATATTCTTCTACCAAAGTATGATGGATTAGTAATAGCCCATAATACTCAAGTAAGAACAAATCCACTTACATTTGTAGAGATTTGTGCTATGTTCTTAGAAGAGGAGATGCATTTGAAGGATCAACAAGGTACAAGTGATGCTACATTCTTAGCCAGTGCAAAAGGAAAAGGCTCATCTAAGAAATCAACATAGATGCCAAAGAAGAAAAATCTCACAAGAAGTTGCTTCTATCATGAAAAGAAAGGTCATGCCATCAAGGATTGTAGAAAGAAGCAAGCTGATGAACAAAATGGGACTATGAAGTCATCCTCGAAGAACAAACAAATGACAAACAACACAAAGCTCGAACTATGGGTAGATATTGAAGAGGTATGCTCATCTTCTCAAGCTCATGTTGATGAACCATGGATTTTAAATAGAAGAGCTTCTTGCCATATAACCAAAAAAACGGATTGGTATAGTTCCCTAGTGCCTCCACGAGAATGAAAAACTTAGATCTACTCCATTTCTATCTGGGAATTAAAGTATGGCAAAAAAAGGATGGAATATTCAGCTCACAATAGAAATATGACACAAAAGTTATTAAGGCATTTGGAATGATGGACTACAAACCAACTCGCATACCTATAGGTAAATCATAAGCTATCTAGGGATGATAACATGCCTAATGTAGATGCTAAGAAGTATAGGAAGCTCATTGGAAGTATTATTTTTCTATGTAAAACTAGACCAGACATCTACTATGCTATTGGAATGTTAAGTAGGTTTTTCAACAAACCTGAGAGTCATTGAAATGCTAGAATGCAAATTCTAAGCTCCATTACAACAATCTTGGATTTTGATAGCTTTATAGCACATGTGATACACTTCAAGGATATTGGGATTCGGATTGGGCTTGAGATTGTGATTCTAGAAAATAAGTCTTGTGATATTGTTTCTCACTTGGTTTATGAATATTTTCTTGGGTAAGTAGGAAACAAACAACTCTCACACTCTCCTCTACTGAAGCAAAGTACAAAGTAGCTTTCTTTGCCTCTTGTGAGGTAGTCTAGTTAATGAGAATTCTTGACACAAATGGCAACCATACTTAAATGTGATAATCAGAGTTGTATGACCATTGCAAAGAACCCATTATTTAATGTTCACACCAAGCATATAGAAGTACAATACCATTATGTTCGTCACCTAATTGAAGATGAAATTATGGAGCTAGAATATTTCCTAGCAAAGGCAAATTGTGATGACATATTTGCTAAAACACTTGGAAAAGAGTAAGTCAATAGCCATCTTGAACAGATGGGCATAGGACTTAGAACTACTTGATTTATGATTCAGAAAACATTGAGGGGGGGTGTTAGTATATAACCAATGTCCAACCCTCATGATTGTATGTACTAATGTGCATTTGGTAAGTCCTCGATTATTAGGAGAACGCAAGTGTGCATTACCGAGTTGATGGGAATCCCAACTTGCATGTCAAATGAAGGTCAAGTTGGACCATGTAAGGTATTCTAAGGAAAGGGAGCTACCAAGGTCCCCAATTATGATGTCTGGGGCAACAGGGAGTAGCCCTAGCTAGGGTCCAAGGGGGCCAATAGGCCCCTTGCTTAGGGGGCCCCAAGGGGCTTGCAGTCCCCTAGTGGGGATCCGCACCCGATATGAATATTCCATGGAATATTCCTTGTCAAAGCTAGAAATCATTCATATTTTTTAGGTCGATTGAACCGGCCTAAGCTTCAAATGGGAATTACATAGGTGATGGCCACCAATGTTCTACCACCCATGTATAGCCATCCGTAGAAGGCCACATCTCCCAATTAGCCTATACATATATATGACATCTACACTACCCCAAATATCGAATTGAGCCAACATACCTCTACCTTGTAACTCTCTATTTAGAATTTTCTACATCACCATTTAAGCTCTATCTTGAGAGTGCACAGGTGGACAATGCCATAATCTTTGTTCTTGCTATTAATAGAAATTTTTTGAAATTCTACAATATCTGTTATCTTCTCCACTAGTGCTCCAGAACTTGGAGCAGAGAAGGTGAAGAAGTTTTGGAAGATGCTTGGATTAGAGGACATGACATAGAGCTTGAGGAGGGGTGCTAAGATATCAAGCTCAACATGTGATGATTCAAAAATGATGCGCACACTTTTTCATGTCTCTAACATGTGTAGTGGTTGGCTATCGATATATCATGGTTGCATAGATATATATTATGGATAATTTGAGTGAGATTTATCGAGTGATGATGCATTTGTTTCTTGCCAACTCACTCATTTGTAGATAATAGGGTTTTCTTTATGTATTTTTCTTTATATATTGTACTGATTGTATTGTTATTTTATTTCATTCTTATATATTCTCTTTATGTAATGGAAGAAGTAGATGAAGATCATTCTTCCTTGCCTCAATATATGTGTGCTCCAATCTTTGTGTGTCAAAGTGTGTGAGAGCTCTCTTCCTTATCTCCTTTCTCTTGAAATTTCCTTCTTGCAAAATGATCAATTCAAATTGTCGACTACAATGAAATGAATATCAATCAAAATCTAATGAATAAAACTCAAAATCTAATCAATGTGTAGATACTTATGATGGTAGCATCATCGAATTCTACTACTTCTTTATGATGTCAATGCTCCCTATACGTTTGAAGTGTGGAAAGCTGAAATCATATGTTGCCTCCTGAAAGGCACTCTTTGGATAGTCTTGATGTCCCTCTGCCTCTTTAATTGTCTTCAATGCTCTGGAAACTCCATCGCGCAAGTCTTTTTGTCCATGATAAGATATGAATTCTAAGGAAGTCCGTATCATTTGTTCTTCTTTATCCATGCATACAATATTATCTTTGAAATTAATTTCAAACATCATGAAAGTGCCTCGTCTTCTCTCATATCAAGGATTTGAAAGATATCATCCAAAAGCAATAACTTAAGCCCGTTTATGATGATTGTACTGAGCAATATCACATCCATCTCAGACACATCCTCTATGATATCTTGTCTTTCTCTACAACCATCTTCTTCATGGTTTTTGTGAATTTGCATTAGTACTAATGTAATTCAGGCCTCCACTTCCTCCATAAGGAAATGTGATTTCTCTTTTTCATGATCCTTAGCCTCTCTAAATGTAGCATTGGTCAATTTCATTTCGTTCTCATCTTTTCTTTCTTTACCCTTTGTAGTCCGTTCAAGAAGAAACCAACAAAACAACATTTCTATTGATAAAAATTATTTTACAATGTGGATATGAAAGATTTCCATCATCATTTCTTTCATGGTCTCACAAAAATGGGATGAGAAAAGAGGTTTGAGAAAACTCATGAATTATCTTTTCTATACATGAACTTGAGATAGTCTAAGGGTACTCGAGAACCTCCCATACCAAGAATACTCACCGCATACTTCAATACACATTGACACATGTAATTTTGTATTTCCTCAAATGCTTAAGGATGAAGCATTAGATTCCTATTGACATATATGTCGATGATAAAATGGACATGTACTTCTAAGAATTAAGGTTATGGATGGACAACATCACAATCAATGTGTATTCTATAGGATCCATATTCTTTATATCAAAAACATGTTTAGGGTAGTGCATAGGATCTCTCTCATCATTTGTAAGAATCATAAGAAGTTAGAAGAAAGCGAATTTTATACTTATTAAAAAAAAAACTCAATTAACTTTATGAATTTATAAAAGGCAGTGTCTCTCCACCCACTAGGAACAGTGAACTAGATGCCTAGCAAATTTTGAATGTGCATTATAAGCGATATTTAGGGCAATTACTTTTACTATCACATTACAAAATGCAAAACTTCACATAAGGCATGGAAAATACTTCTAGAACTCTATGAAAATAAAACTCTAGATTTATGCATTAAATTTTTCACAATCTTTCTATTTATCCAAAAGACCCAATCATAATTACAATATTTGAATGTTGTCAATGCGAGCTTTCGTTATGTGTTTGCCAAATGTCTTGTGAGGATATGGCCATTAGATTGCTTAAGAAACTCAAAAAGCCTTACAAAATATTTGTCACCACCCTCTATAATCATGGACAAACCTTAACTTGGGAGGAAATAAAAAAACTATTACTTCTAAATTACTCAAGAACCAAGACTCCCTCTTCCCAAGAAATCATGTGTGAAGGCTGGTGGACATATCCACAACATTGGGATGATCAGCATCATTGCTGCTCTTGCTTGTGCTCCATCTACTCATGTTGACAAACCACCTTGATTCCCAGTCATAGATGATGATGCACCATTTGACATCAATGGTCAACTCTTCAAGCAAAGTGTATGTGGTGATCCCATTAGCACCCCGTCCAAATGCGGTCGAACTTAGAGTCCGTGACTGACCAGGCCACTATATGTTTTATTAAAGTACATATACAAAGAAGTTTCTAGTGACCATTTGACCTTTCACATGGACACTAACGGTAACAAAATAGAGATTTTATGGTCTCAAGGTCTATCTTTGCACATCCCTGAAAAGTCAAGATTACCACTAATAATAGTTAAGCTTGTAATTAACACGTTGATTGATGATAAATTCAACTCTTGTGCAGCCATTCAACCCTATATGTGATATTTATCTAAGAGGAATTTAGCTAATTGCAATCAGACCAATATTACTAAGCATTTGTAGTTGTATGGATCAACCAAAATAGCAAGCCTCTTTGTCTAATCTATGTGCAAACTCATCAGTTTTGTATCAATCATTTCTCATTGATGATCCAAAGTACATAGTGGATATTATTGCACTAATCTCAAGCTCATAAGGTTTTTTTTACTCCTCAAAAGTGAAAGGGTTGGTCCTATGCTGGTTAGCTAGACCGAAATTCAACACTTGTGACCACAAAATTACTACTACATCAAGCTACTTCAAGTATTCACACTCCTTGGCATCGCACATTCTCGTGAGAAGAAAAGAAGAGAATGTTTCTTCTACCATAATGTGCTACACACCACACATACATCCATCTCTTCCCTCATCTATGTTGTCATAAAAGAGGTAGATGAAAAAGGGTGAGTATGAAAGATGCATGGAAGGAGAAGAAGAACAAGTAAGAGAGGTGAAGAGGGATTTTCTCTGCAAGGAAATCAAACGAGAACATGAAACCCAATGATGGAAGAAAAGGTGGAGAAAGTGCTTGAGGAGAGAGGAAGAGGTGGCCAAAAGATTTTCTATCTCAAAAGATTTGTATCATCTTCAGGAGAAAGTGTGAATAATGTAAGAAGGCATGTTCATCCCCTCTCTAAGGGTATCACATGTGGCTCAAATTGCTTTTTTATTACTCACATGTTCCACATGAAGTTTTTATAATAGGGCCATGTGACAAGCTTGATGTGAATTTTTGATAAATTCATTTGAGGAGTTTCCAAAGTGGGCCTTGCAAACATTTTCTCTACTTGGTGACTACCTAGTACATGATCAACTAATGACACTTTTTGCTCCCTCCTTGAGTGGCATATTTTGATGATTTTTATCTCGTCTTGTAAGCTTTCCAATCAATGTAAAGCTTACTAGAAATGGAGGAAATTTAGCTTTTCCATGCTAGGAAAGATTGTTCACCTTCCATGTTTTAATAGTTATAAAGATGGAGTTGATAGATTCTTCAAGAACTTTTGGTATCAGATTACTTCCAAATGTGGCATGGGAGTGCTAGAATTGGTGAATTATTGGAAAGGTATAGGAAAAGCCTTAGGTTGTAGCTTATATTATATTTTCTCATGAATTGTTGTAATTGTGCATATTTTAAGCATATGTAATTCTTGTGTTGGCTTCATCCATAGGAGAACCATAGGGGCTGAATCTATTCTTGATGAGGAAGCAAATATGGACTACCTCAAGCTCCAATTGGATGTGTTTATTTGGGTGAGGGAACAAGCATTTCAATAGGGATGGACATGGTTGGGTACAAGTGCACATGCACATGCAGAACCTTCACCATTTCTTTTGTTTGGTCCATTCACATAAACACACCATGATGGTGTAGGGGCACTTATATGCATCATGAAGCACGAGAATTATACCATACATATATCATTTCACTCAGTTAAGATTTCCAAGCATTCTCAACTAATGCATCAAGGTATAAGAAATAAATATTTCATGAAACTTGAGGATTTCTAAGCCAATTAAGATATATAAATGGGGATCTAAGGAAGCACAAGATTGTGACCAAGGATGAAGAGAAAGGATCAGGAAAAGTACCTAGGTTTGGGCTTCATACTTAATATTAAGTAATGTATAAGGATATCCAGTGCTCAAGTGATCTATTGAACCAAGATAACTAGTTTGAAGAGAACAAGATCAAGAAGAATCCATATTCTATTGATAATAATCCATTTTTTTGGATTTTATGGAGTTTCCATCATAGATCTAGAATTCATATTAGCTTTGATGAGGATATGATACATGGATTGGAATCAGCATCCATTGATATGGGATGGTGGACACAAGCTTCCTTTGATGTACTTACTTTTATGGACATGGAGAGAAGAACTCATCATCCATAAAGAGCATTTTTTCATTAAACAACAAGGAGTAAATATCTCCTTTGGACATGAGTTTGTCATAGGGAAGATGTGTCATTCCAAGAGTGTCATTAGGATTTTTTTTACTGTCCATAGATCTTATTTACTTATGATAGATGATTCTATGAGAGTGTATTGATATGATGATCCATACCTAAGGAATGTATCTTTTGCATTTACTAAATCGGAGTGTAACTTTCCTATTATAGAGAATATGGAGATCAATTATTCACTATGGTTAGATTGAGTTTAGCCTAAAGACATCAGATGATAAGTTATTATTTCTAGTCATGGTATTCGATTAGATGAGGAAAATCTAGTTATTGGACATTACAAAGACTTGGAATTGAATGATAATGTTTCACATTAGATTTGGACGTGATAGGGATAAATATGGATCATACGAGGATAAATCTCTTATTTTTTATTCATGAGGATGATGAGTAACATCATTAACAAAGATTTATACTTATAGAGGAATTTTTTAAAATTAAAATAGCAGACTAAGGAAAAGAGAAAGACTAGAGATTTCACTATATTTCCAATAAAAAAATTTCCTAATAGAACTTGGTCCTATTTTTATGGACGAGAAACGAAGGTTTTCTTGGTTACTCATATTTAGAGATGCAGGGATTTCAATATGGTAACTAGAATGCTTTATATGTGGAATAGGATGATGGAATCTGCAAAGTATGTAAGGGTATTAGGACAAAAGTATTGTTTATGGTTACGCTCAAGAGGAATACCTAGAGTGGCATCAAGGCCATTCTATCATGATGGTTCTAGAAGGTTTTGTAATCACTTTTGTTATGAGACTTATTTCTTTGATAATATGGTTTATTATCTCCATAGATCTATTTTCAAGTCAAGTTAGCTTGCCATTTCACACTTGAATTTCATATTATTAGTACAATCATAATTCATCATCTTATATGGATCAAGATCACTTGTAATATATTGATTTTATGGGAGTTATAGTTAAGAAGTTAGATGCATATGATGGGAGATAGTAGAAATCAAGATAGTTGTTCCACTTTTTTTTTTGTGCCTTCACAAGAGTTTTACTAATGGGAAGAATATGTGAAAACAACATGTACAGATGATTATGTATGAGAGTACATAGGGGCCAATGGGAGCGACCATAACATAATCTTTCCACATATGCTTTCCAATGCCATTTTGAGGACAAGATGGAACTAATGGGAAGGAATTGTTACAAGCTATAAGATGCTAATAGGGATGTGCTGCTAGAAAGTCTTGCATCATGAGACTTTCCTTTGATAGAAAAGGTAGTAAGAGTGGAAGAGAGAGTTATTATGTGGGAGCCAATAGGCTATAAAGAATAGATCGCATTGGTAGGTTGGCATAGCCCAATTATCATCTTATGTGTACCTTGATTGAGCTCTATCATTGTTTCATGTGAATTCCCTTGTTTCTTCATGCATTGATACCAAACATACCCTATATGCACAAGAAATCACATTTACTAGGATTGAGCTTGATACTTGTTTGCTGACATTGATACAAAATCTCCGTCAAATGATGGAGATACCTGTGGAAGTAATCTAGGAGTGTTTGATGCTTGCAACCAAAAAATTTGAAAAATCATCCATGCAAACTCAAAGGATCGTGTATAGCCATATTCCAAGATTCAAATACATGATGCAATTAAAGGAAGTTGGTGTGTTCTTCAATTTAAATGACATCTTGTTGTACTCACACCAATGAGTCACAAAGTTTATCTTTCCTTGATCATCTAGATATATGGGTATTTGGTCATACCCACTAAATCCATCCATGAAACTTTATACTAGATGACCAACTACTTCAAAGACTTGTTCTATAAAAGGTTATGGGGATTGTCTAAGATGGTGACCTTGTTTAAGGCTCAAATATCCACACGTATTCTGATTTTATCTAAGGTCTTCTTAGTGATGATGGTGATGGGAAAAGAAACTTCAAGTGTTCAATTGGTACTATGATTCCCATATCTTCCAACTTTTTAAGCTCAACTTTTACTTATTAATCACAATTTTATTCAACTATGTGGCCTATTTTGTATTGATTTTGCCCCTTCAAGCAATGGAACTATGTGGAGGATCCCTAGATCCTTATATGACGATACAAAAGTATTTTTTTGGGGTGTATAAAAATGAGTTTAATGAACGTTACAAGATAGAGAATTCCATAGAAAAGCTACCAAAATGGAGGATCTAAGTATCATCCTTAATTCTCCCTTTTTTTTTAACTTTTTTATTGGCAGTTTATACAACATTGAATTCTATCTCACATACACATTTTTTATCCTATAACCATCCAACTCGAATTTCCTCTATGGGAAGCTCAAGGCCCAATCCTTGAGGCTTTTATCAATGCCATGAGGAATCTAGTCTATGTTGGAAAACAAGTCAAAATGAGTCCAAATCTCAAGAAGTGACAACATAAGTAGTACTTTGCATGGAGTCCTCCTACAAGAAAATGTGTTGGTGCATTAGATACATGAAATCATTCTCAAGCTTAGGACCTGGATTTGATTCGCAAAGAATGCAACATGTAAATGATGATACTATTTTTTTTCCCATAGTTTCTTTTTAATATTGGCAGATGGTGATTTTTCCAGATGTCGATAGCAATTGCAGCAACAATAACACCTTCCACAAGGAGATTTTTGATGGAGTTAAATCCTATATAACAAAGGACCAATGATCATTGTTGAGCATCTTCTCAAGCTACTTGTGGAGTTATGGGAGGAGATCAAGGAGGTAATCTCTTAGAGGAAGTGTTCTCATACACTTGGACGAGGTGTGCTCTACATCTAGAGTACTTGGAGGAGTTCGTGTCTGCTAACCATCAAACAATCTTGTTGATATACTGTGAGTAACAAGTCGACATCTACCCTCACTTGTTCATTCACTCATTTTTTCTTTAGGTTAATCAGAATTAAGGTTTGCTATAAAAAATTGCTAAACTATTTATATTCTCCATATTTTCACACCACACACACACAGAGTCTGAATAGATCTTAGGCACTTTGCACACAATTTCTTGTATCTAGTGTTGGAGCAAGTCTATGACAAGCCTAAGTATTGGCTTGAGTCCCACAAAGTCATAGAAGAATCTTTAAAATGAAGACTATGTAAAGTTCACTTGTGAACTACCTCTTGTAACTTTTGAAGACTTTACTTAATGTAAAAGTGAAAGAATCTTAAGTGGTTGAGTCCACTTGATCAAAAAGGGAAAGAGGAGCCACGAATTCGTGATTTGTGGTAGGTAGAGAATCAAATCAATCACTAATTGATTGGAGAGTGATTGAGGGAAGTTAGCCTCCCAAACTCAACTATAAATAGATGGCAGCTTTAGTCGTGGTTAGAGAGCCCTATGTGAAGACCTCCAAGAGCTGAGCTTTATGCCATATCAAGGTGTGATTACAAGGCACACATATGTATCAGTAAGTCCATTGTATTTTACAAGCAATATACTTTCATTTTCATGATCATTTGAGTTCATATTTCCATGTTCTTGTGAAATGTACTACTCACTGCCATATCTCTCACTTTTCTCAGCCAGATTGCAGAGATGGTTTCTCAGTCAGATTGCAGAGATGGTTTCTCTGAGCTTGGTGCATCATTTTCAGTGATTTAACTTGATAAAGTTAGCTCTATAATTCTACTATATGCCTACCAATTTTCATTTCATTTGGATGTTGCAATCTTCAGTTATGTTCAGTTGAAGTCAACACTGTCTGTTCATTTTCACTTCTCTGTCAGGTACCCGACTTTTTTACTCATCTTGTCAGAGCTGTTTCTCAGTGTGTACTTATCCACATTCAATGCTTTAAAGCTTGTTGGATTCAGCTTACTGTCTAGTATAAGCATGAAAATGTTCATAATCATTGGTTTCTCAAATCTGGAGTTATGTTTATTTTTCTGCTCACTGGTCTCAAACTATAGCAGCCCGTGAAAATCGGGATGATGTCATCACTTGTTAAACATCATTCTCAGTGTGTGGTTCATTGTTTTTGATGTGATTACTCTTGAAAGTTAGCTCTTTAAGTTAACTAGACTTCCTCAAGAGGAATTAAGTTAATTGCTGCTGTGCTCAGAGAATTATGCAAAACTGTGGACAGGTGTATGAACCAAAATAGCAAGTTCTTCACCTCTGAGCTAACTCCAACTTATCTGTTTTGATCTATCTTTTTGAGAGTGATCTTCCAAGGTACATAGGGTGTCTAATACATCCATTGGCAAGCTAAAAGGGCCCACCACATACTCATGGAGTTCATTTGGCTGGTGTAGATCAAGGATTTTGCAACACCTCTTCATCTTCAAGCACATACCTATCCATCTCTTCACAGTGGTATCAGAGCAAGGTTGGACAACATGGCAGATGGATTTCCTTCATCAATTGACAAATTGGACAGAGGTAACTACTCAACTTGGTCATTAAGAATGGAAGCTTATCTCCAAGGTTGAAGTTTATATGGTTATGTGGCAGGAGATGAAGTTATGCCAAGTTTCAGAAACAAAAGTCAACCAACACAAGAAGAGTGAGAAAGATTGAGCACATGGTGCTCCAAGGATGCACTTGCAAGGTCTTATCTCCTCAACTCTATCTCAGATTTTTTGTTGCCTCACATTAGAAGTTGTAAGACATCTTAGGAAGTGTGGGATGCACTTGAAGCCTTCTTCTCTTCAAGTACTAAAGTGAGGAAGCATCAACTATGGCTGGATTCCACAACTCTCAAGAAGTCTCCCAAACAAAATGTGACTGATTTTGTCACAAAGTTCAAGGACATAGCGGATATAGCATGGAACACATGGTTCCCTACAACTATTAATGTGCCTTGATTGTTAGTAAATATTGTGGTGACATAAGACATACCAACATTGAAATCAACCAAATGTGTTTGAGACAGACACACACACTCAACTAAAGCTATGAAAGCTTCCTTATACTCAGCCTCACAACTAGAAATGGCCATCATAGGTTGATTCTTGCTCAACCAAGATATGCACGAGCTACTAAGCATCAAACAAGGATTATTTGTGGACACATGAGTGTCATAGAAACCAATCCAAACTTAGTCAAAAAAGTATGTGAATCTAGTAGTAATGATCTTCCTTGGGATGAAACAATCTAACTATTCAAGTACTACTCAAAGAACAAAAGATGTTCTTAAAAATGTGTTAAATGATTGAAATGTATGTTACAAATAAATATACTCATTTGAGTGACAAAAAAATGAATACCAAGCCGAGTTATGCATAAGTAAATGAAACATCTAAAAACTTGCTGAAAGAGGACAAGATCAAATGCATCTTCAACAACATGAAGTCTCAACCATAAACATATGTCCATGAGAGTGAAAACATGGTTGCAATCTTCAAGTCAAGACTAATGCAATATCATCTCAATGTTTTTTTTTGAAAAGTGTTATTCCTCCATCAACTCGCATAAATCAAACGATCGTATAATGATGCAAGTGTCTAAAATTTTGCATCTCAAAAGAGGCCTGCAATTAGCCTTGGATGATACAGATGATGGCCTTTGCTTTTAGAACTATACCCAACAAAAATACATTTCACTACTTTATCATCCAATTTCCTATGTTGTTGTTCAAGTAGTAATGCATATGCCAGACAGCCAAAAACATGCAAGTGAGCAAAAGATGGCTTGCTACCATGCCAAGCCTCATATGGATTGATAGACTGCAATGCTTTAGTGGGACACCTCTTAAGTACATATGTTACACACATAACAACCTCAAGCTAAACACTATGTGGTAAAGCCTGACTCTTGACCATACACCTCGCCATCTCCATGAGTGACCTATTCTTCCTTTCACCAACTCCATTTTGTTGAGGTTTATACAGCTCTATATATAGATATTTTATCCCATGTTTAACCAGAAATGCATAAAAATCAGAAGACATATATTCCCCCCCTCGATCAAAATGGAGGGTGCCCATTTTACATGCTAATAGATTTCAGCCAAAATCAATGATTATTTGAAGCACGTAAACACTTTGGACTTTCCTTTTAGTGGATATACCCATGCATGCCTGGAAAAATCATCAGTGAAAGTCACAAAGTAAAGATACTTCCCAAAGGAGAGTGTCTACCTAGGCCCACAGAAATCACTATGAACAAAGCTAACCAAACTATTTCATTTATTGGTTGATCTTTAAGAAGCATCCTAGTTTCTAAAGATCACTTTCAATTACGTTTCCTCGTAAGCCATAATTAGCTCAATTGAAACCAACAATAATTTTCTAATCCTTGGAAGAGTTCTTTTAAAATTTTTCCCATTTTCATAAGACTTTACCTCATTACCAGAGATGTAGTTATGGAACCTAACATCCATCAATTGAATGTTAAAGTTCAATTGATGCTAAGGTTTAATCACTTCTTTGAGTTTCAACACTCCTTAGGATGTAGCCAAAGTGAAAACTTCTAGAATTCTATGGTTTTCACAAATTTGGAACATCTTAACCATCTTTTGAACTTTAAAAGTTCCATTTGATTTTATTTGATTACTTTCACATCTTGGGATAGAATCAAATAAAACATTCCAGATCATCCTTCTTGGATGCATGAATTTTTACATCCAAACTTGTCTTTAGGATTTTCTAAGTTTTTTCTTGACTTAGAGTCATCATGGAAATTTGCAAGTAGCCCTATTTCCTTGCCATTCAGACGAGCAAGAAAATTGAACACTTGACTTTCAACGGGCCCACTTTTCTTAAGCAAGACTCCTAATATGTGATACCTAAGTATCACTTTCAGGAAAAAGTGAACTACCTACTTGAGTTTCATAGCAGGTAAGAGCTTTGCAACTAACTAGTTTTCCATTTTCCCTAACTTTCCAACTCGAATTAGAAAAAATAGGTAACAATTAGAAAGTTAATTTGTTCAACTACGCAGCAAAAAATCAACAAAAACCCATGCTTCATCATATGCCAATGCATGTGAGTGCATTCATGTGTTTGGATTTTTTTTCCTTTTCATGCACCAAACTTAAATCAAACAATTCTTGAGCTTGCTATGCATGCATCCAAGCATCCATGCACAAACAGTCTACTTGCTACCTTTCAAAAAGATATCAACATGTGCACAAACTTGAGTGCACACCTTTTTCAATCAAGAAGAAAGTTTACGTGCAAAAAACAATCTTTTAAAAGGAGAAATGCACCAACATTCTTTCATTTCCATGCGGTGATCTATCTACGCATGCTTGTGCTTAATGAGTATTTCAATACTTTTATGCTTTTTCATTTAGCTTTTATAAATTCACATCAATATTATAAAAAAATATGATTTCTACCAAGCTTTTAAGATAATAAGATTCACTCTACATGAAAGCCAAGAACGAAAACAAATATTGAAAACAAAAATTAACTTGAAAAATACTTATCTCCCAATTAAGCTACATCCTTCCATTGTCCAAGAGAAGAGCCATTCTTCAACTTGGTTAGCTTCAATCTCCATAATTTGACCAAGAACTCTTCACAAATCTTGCAAAACTTTGGTAGAGCTAATAGCTAAGATAGCTCGATGGTGTGTCATAGAAGCATAATTAGAAGAAGAAAAATCTTTTCAATATAAGTACAAATAAGATCCCGAGCAAGTATGGACACAAGTTGGATGAAATTGTGCATATCCAACTCAAGGAGCTCCGAGTCTTCTTCTAAAAGAGCTGCAACCAAAATACATAAATTATAATTATTAATTTCTAACTGATGAAGACCAACATGGCCTAGCATAATGGATAGAGCTTATCTCTTCCATATACAGTCACATGTTGGAATCTGAATCTGCTCCCTTTCAGATATGGGATGAAAACAGATACAAAGATTAGCATTGTGGATAGAGCATATATTTTCATAGTTGTGTCTCTGATATGATCATTTTTTTTGTTCGTAACACATAGATATAAGTTGTAACAGATAGCCAAATCAAATTCATTTGATCCTTATGCAGATATTGAACTAGTGCAAGTTTGATTCGCAGTGGATACACCTTTACATAATCTCTCAATCGTTGTTTTGCACATCCATGGCATAATACATTATACGCAACAATATTCGGTTCAGCTAAATCAAATCTGGCTTAGCTAAATCAAATCCCAGGTAGAAGCAAATCCTGCACCTATCTCAACCATGAATCATGTATGTGAATCCATATTTTATTTGATTGACTAATTTCCCAATAAAACTCAACAAAAACTGATCAATATATTAACAAGCGTATGTGTAGAGCAGCTTGGAGATGTTGCGAGCCCAAGAGCTAACATCACAGTGGAAGAAGGAGATTAGATTTATCCTTTTTTGCTATATCATTTTGCATGTTGCACATATCCTTACACAAACATAGATATCACAGGTCCCTTATGTGAATACACTAGCATGAAGATCCTTACGTGAACATACCGACATATTCACACATTTTCACATAGAGATAAATATAGCAGACAAACTTGCTAATATATAGCTCGACAATATGATGGATATAACTAAAATCTCACCTCTGAGAGGTCAAGAGCTCGATTCTTGTGCTTTGCAAATCCGATCATTAAAACATTTTTTGCTACTCTAAAAAGTTTCGATCAAGAGAAGCACACCTAGATAAGAATATGAAAGAAGTCATGGACGGAGAAACCATTTCAACATTTGTGAGCATTGGAAATGAAGATCATTGTTAAGACACAATATCACCATTAGACCTAGCCTAGTGCTCTAATACCAATGCAAGAGAATAACAATTATGACTACTATGTGCTAGAGAGATGACTCTCCTCCCAACCATATGCCTCTATATATAGCTCTCTCCAGGGGACTTCCTTCTTAGGCAAGTGGATACTAACCATCCATGTGTGGGCCATGTAATTGCATGTGCACCAAGTGTCCCAGTTAACTCGACTTATTTCGAGTGGATGCTTCTAGAAGGCTCTAGATCTCTTTGGGCAAAATACTCTCCCCACATATCCCATGGGGATTGAACCCAAGACCTCCTGCTTCACACCCTTGAGACTTAATCACTAAGATAAGTGGATCACTTTTTTAGAGAGCACATGACCTTCTAATGAGTCTAGTCTCGAGATCTTTAGTCATATACATGGGTGACCAAACGGTGTCTGATTTCAGATCTATCTAAATTGACCGGATCCTTACATCATAGAATCACTTTATTACAAACACGTTCTCAAATAATAACTTAGCCTTCATTTGAGCATCATTATTTTTCATGGCTTTGACTTCCACCCACTTTGTAAGGTAATCTATGGCTATAATAATGTACTCTACATGGGAGTTTCTAGCTAGTGGGTTAATAGGAACTACAAAGTCTATACCCCACTTTGAGAGTGCCTGTCCTCCCATCATTGGCCTCAAAGGCATCTCATCTTTTCTAATCGGATATGTCACATCTTGTCACATAGGTATGTGCATCCATACAAAGAGTGGGTCACCACATTCTTGAGAATAGAATGGTCTTAGTTACTCGATCAAGCATGAAGTGTCCACCTGCAACACTGCTATGTGCAATTTCTAAGATTTTCAAATTCGTGAACACAGATTCTTAAGTAATCATCTTTTCCTCTCTGATATAGGTTATCTTCTACTAAGGTGTAGTCTTGAGCCTCTTGTTCCATGCTTCCTTTTCTTGCTAGACTAGCCTCGCTGGATAATTTCCTCGATTGCATGAATTCTACCAATGAAGTGCTCCATTCCAGAATTAATGACACATGATAAAGGGTAGCATACTCCACTAGGGATCTTTGATGACACATTGGATAGTTCTTAATCCACTCATGTATTTATTTATCCATACTAGGCCAATACACTCCTAAATGTTTTAGATTTGTAATGTTCATTGCTTAGAATGGTGATTTCCTAGCAATCCTTCATGGGCTTGTTGCAACCAAGTGTTATGTTGATCCTCCTCAACACAACAATCTAGTACACCCTCTATATATTGTTTGTACATACTTCTTGCTAATATTTGATATTTTTTTGATTTTGCAGTTTCATCTTTGTTAGATTTCACATTCTTATTTGTGGGTGTGAAGGTTAGGACAGGTAGTAACTTATTTTCCCATTTAGGAACAACTTCTAAACTGAACAAATAAGGATCAGGTAGTTCATCAGACACTCCTTGCGGTGAATCTCTTGAAGTGATGGCAAGAAAGATGATACACCCTAAGGTAGGTCCTACCTTTCCTAAGGTAGTTCATTAGTAAGAGGAACCATCTTACTAAGCATCCTGTATTGCAAGGTTTATTGACCAAATATAATAAACCTTGATGATCAGTGAAAAAATTGAACTTGTTGGCCAATAGATAGTGCCTAAACTTCTTCATGGCATATACCATGCCTAAGCCTTCTCTTTTGATTGTTGTATAGTTTTGTTCAACCGCATTTAGCTGTCTGCTAGCATATGCTATAGGCAAATCTAGATTTCCTTCACTTGTGGGTTGTGCTAGCACACATCCTATTGCATAATTGGATGCATCTACATGGACATGGAATGGTTTAATCCAATTAGGAGTGGTTAGTATTGGTGCTGTGCTCAAACGTCTCTTCAACTCATTAAAGGAATTTTTGCATTCGTCGTTCCACTCAAAATTTTTCAATAAAGTGTAAAGAGGTTTAGCTATGATCGCATACATGTGGATAAACCTACGGTAATATCCACAATGGACCATAAAGGCTTGTACCTCTTTAATGTTCCTTGGCCTCTACAACTCCACTATGGCTCTTACCTTGTCCTCATCTGTTGAGATTCCATTCTTAGAAACAATATGACCTAAGAGCTTACCTTGACATACAATGAACACACACTTTTCTAGGTTCAGACACAATCGATATTCTATACACTTGTTGAAGATCTATCTATGCTCAAGGATGTGGTATCTTATTTCTTGGGAATGGGCACATAAATCATCCACATATACTTCTAAGCTCTTTTGCAAGAACTCTTTGACGACATGAAAAATGAGACTTTGGAATGTTGCAGGTGCATTGGTGAGCCCAAATGGCATTACTCGAAATGCAAAGATTCCCCACTCTATGGTGAAGGCCATTTTGTGTTGATCTTCTACGGCAATGGCTACTTGGTTGTAACCTGAAAATCCATCAAGGAAGCTTTAAACTTCCTTCCCTGCAACACACTCCAATAAATGTTTAGTGATTGGAAGTGGATAGCTATCTCTAATCATAGGAGCGTTAACACTAGTGTTGTACCAAAACAGGACACTTTAGTGTCCGTTTGTCTAACAAGTACAAAAAAAATCATGCATACTAATGAAATAAAATTTTGAAAAACCTTCCAGCCCCATAAAGACCTATACCTAAATGCTCAAAAAAATATATTAAAAAAAAAACCTTTTTTGATAGCTCAAAATATAGAAGTTATTGAATATGGTTAAAAAACAATTTTTTTGTAGACTTATATATGAGAAGAAAGAAACATCTCCATGAATTTTTTTTTCCTTGTATTGAAATAATATGGTACACATATTCGAACCAATTATTTTTGTAATTATCTCACATACCACCAACAATCTCAATATTTCATTCAATCGCCATATTCCACTCTACCAATAATAGCAATTCATCTTGAAACATTAGCTTTTCTAAATGATATAAGGTATATAATATCAATCAAAATAACTATATAAACATTATAATCTACTTTATATAGAAAAATTAGGATATTAACTTTAATCATGTAGCATATCCAATATTTTCTTATCAAATTACCTTATCTTAGCATAGAGAAATAGTAGCATTGTTTAATTTGAAGAATCTGCATAGAAATTTGACTCCTAAGGTTGTTAAAAAATTATATCTTGCTTTAAGATTATTAATAGTATTTTGATAATAAAAAATGATTCATATTCATACCATCACTTTCCAAAATAATTCATAGATGATAAGACTATCATGGCACATATGAGATCAATTTTATGACCTAAACTTCGTAAAAATCATTAAAGTCTCTAACTATGGATAGAGAACTATTGATGTATATAAAATAAGAGACTTTATTGCATTTACAAAAATAAAAATTATGAGATCATGATTTTAATTAAAAATAACCACTAACTAACATCATTGTAATTTTTGTGCAATTACTAAAACTAGCATTATAAAATTAGTGAATAAATATTAATTTTTCTATCCTTTAGTGAAAACTATATTTTTCTAAAAATATTCAACCCTTATGCTAACGTGTTGCATAGTTACAATTACAAATGGTTCCTTCTAGTAATCTAAAAAATTCATCAAATAATGTCTCTTTTTCAGGACACTAAATTGTCCAAGTACAACACTAGTGTTAACTTTTTTAAAGTCAATACACACCTGCAACTTTTCATTCTTCTTGGGCACCACTATGATGGGGGACACCCATTTAGTATCCTCAATCTCATAGATAAATTTAGCTTCAATCAGTATGTCAATTTTATCTTTTAATTTGGTTGCATAAGTATCATTATATGTGTAGGGCTTCTGCATAATAAAGCTACAAGCTCTACTTCTTCTTCTACACTCAGGTCTTCTCCCATGTACATACATTACTCTTCATTCTCCTCAATGGTTACTATAATTTTTATTGTCTTTTCTTTATTATCATATGCTTCTCCTATGATGGCATCTCTCTTAAGCATTTGTACCAAAATTTTCCGATCATCTACTTCATATTTCTTGAAATTCTCTTGTACTTTGAACAATGATTCCTCCTCTGCTTGTTTCATTTCTTTTTTTTTTCTTTTTCTTTTGAATACCTTCACTTTTCTCCTTTGAATTTATAGTTTTAATGCTTGTGAAGGGTTCTTTTTCTTTTTGGTTAAATACTCCTACATCTTCTAGATAGTGCTCCTCTGAGTCAAAGCAACTATCCATCACAATGGACTCTAGATCATGGTCCTTCTCTTCTTCTTCTATGACCTCATTAGAGTCACACTCTTCTAGCAAAGGTTTGCACAAGAACAAAGAGATATCATAACCCTCCTCATCACAATGAGGTGTCCATTGTTCTTCATTGACAATAATGTCCATGGTGGCTAAGAGTTCAGCCCAACCATGAGGCTCAAATTACTCATGTGGAAAGATCATCAATGTGTAGGCTGGGTCTCTAACTTGTTTGTATCCTTGAGAAGTTCCTTCTTCTCTCATTTTTAGGCGTCGTTCCTCTTCCGTTGCGAGTTTGCACATATAAAAGTGAGTATCTTCATGCATCCAGGATGGATGAAAAGAACTTATAGAATGCATAGAGATTGAATCTTCTTACACCTTGTGGATAGGATTCTATAGGGGTGGTACATCTCTGAAAGTACCTTCAAATTTACCTTGTTTGTGACCCTAAGTGCTGCAAGTACAAGGAGTTGTACCACCTACATTTGTCATAGGAAGGATCTTCCTAGGATCATTTCATAGATGTTATTTTTGCCAAAGTCACATATAGCAAAGGTGTGTTCAAACTCTAGACCGCAAGTGGTTAGTGTTATCCCTTCTAGCAATCCTAGGGGTCTTTCAACATGGACGATAGCCATTTGAAGCTTCATTCTAGTTGGTCTTAATGCATGCTTCCCCCATTGCTTGCACAAGGAGGTGGTTGCAATCACAACACCAACACCAGAATCTAAGATAACTTTGGATGTGTAACCTTGGTAGGTGATTGGAAGGTAAGTATTACCTTCTTCACTTTCACTCATGTCTCTTATTTTGTCTGGAGGTATCTTTGGGACTTTTTACTTAGAACTTGCTTTTGACATATTGGAATCAAGTTCTATAACCTTATTCACCACATGTTTCCACAACTCAGGTTTTACTTTGAGCAGTTCTTCTAAGGTGAGATGATACTGCACCTTAGTGTCCTTCAAAACTTCAGTGTTTCTTGGAACCACTAAGTCTTCATTTCTTATCAGTGTTGTGGGAGCTCTAGCATGAAGAGATTCAGATTCCCATGGGCTTGTGAATTGTGGTAACTTTTGTAAAGAATTAGATTCAAAGTCTAATCTTTCATCTACTTGTTTCTCTGCTTGGTCTCCATAAATAGATGGAATGTCTTGGGGAAATTGATCATGAAGATCATCACTTTCAAGAATAAGAGGGGGATTACCCTTCTCCTTGGCCCATTTCTCTTCTTGTATTTCCCACAAAAACTCTTGAGAGTAGTATTCAATTGAAAGAGGTGTTCCATCATCCATGGAATTAGGAACATAAACTCTCATTGGTGGTGATCTTTCCCTTTCAACAATAGGTTGAGCCTGTAGAGGTAAAGAAACCTGCAGCTTGTTTACCAACTACTCTAATATTTCTAATAAGCCCTCAAAATGTAAACCCAATTTGATAGAATTCATTTGATTGAACAATTGATTGGCCTCGAGCATAGCTTGAGCTAGTAAATCACTCTAGTCAAGAAGAATTTTCCTTGAGGATTCTTGGATTCTCGTCCTAGGTCTCCTTGCTCTAGGTCTCCTACCTCATTCTCGAGAATGACATTTTCAAACTCATTTTTCCTATCTGGTAAGTTGATAACCACATATATGGTTCCTTGCTTATCAATGTATGAACCCTCTTCAAATTTAGCCACTAGGAGTTCAAGTCCAAAGGGTTGATCGCGATTTTTGGGTTGGACAACTCATCACCTTAGACCATCCTCATAGATGTGTGCGCCTAATCGGCTGGTCCTAATATATTCTAGTTGCATTTTATAGGGACTTTCTAGTGTCTATAAATAGGCAGTGCCTCGGCTACCTCTGGGTCTCTCCATGCTAAAAGACATTTCTAAATCACTAGTTTCCAAGCTTAATATGTATGAGTAATCTTCTAATTATTGGGCCCAATATCTTGTAGTGGTTTTAACACTAGCCTTAGAGGATCTCACACTATGACAATTGGCCTTTCCTATGTGCTTACGCGATCTAAGATTCATGATTTTCTTTGCTTCAGGTGCTTGTTGCGAATTCTCATTACAAAAATTCTTTCTTTCTCACTTGGTTCATTTTTACTTCCCTTGGTCTCTTGTCTTGTTAGTCAATGTACATCAGGTATAATTTTTTGTTCTGTGTTTAAGTTATTGCACCATTAAAATTAGGTTCTTTTTCCTTTAGGGTTTGTCACAATAACTTATGCTTGAGCTTGAGTAATTAGGGTTTCTTGCACTTGTATCATTCCTAACATGACCCTAATTAATCAATAATACTAATCGCACTTAGCCTATACTAGAAATTGATTGAGGGGTTGAGAATTCTTCCAACCTCAAGTTTGGTGCTTGGTTGAATACTCCTATGCCCAAGAAGATGTGCTCCTCGAGCCTTGCTTTGCTCTGTACTTCACCTTGCTCTAGATACCTTTGGATGACTCTTAATAGACCTGTAAAAATTCCAAGTTTAGATCAATTTTTAACTTTAATGGATAGACAACTTTGATTTACACACTTTTCAAAGACCCTTTTTCCCTCCTTTGTATTGATAAAAAACCCTTTGGAGCTCCCTTGGCATCCTAATCCCGCCTAAAGGTCAACTTCAAATTACCCTATCTAAAAATCAATGCATTATTTTTAAGAAACGCATTATTTCTAAAAATCAATTTCAAACTACCTTTTCAAATTGTTGTGTCAGATTGGAAACAAGATTTTCAACAAGCTCTAGAGCTCAAAAAATGTATTTCATATGAAAAAGTTAGGCTAGTTTAGGCTCCTGGGGGTCAAAACAGGCAAACAAAACTTCTCGAAATATTTGCTTGGGGCTCTAACAATGCTTCATTTTCTTGAAATTTTACTCAAAATTAGCTCCGAAATTGCAAAAATAAAAGTGGTATTTTTTTGTTTGATTCAGGGGGACTATCGCGATGGTCTGAGAGGATCGTGATGGCATGAGACTATTGCGATGGTCAATTGGATCATCGTGATGGCTTGAGACTGTCGCGATGGATTGAGACTATCATGATGGCATGAGGCCGTTGTGATAGTCAAATGGATCATCACGATGGCTTGATGGATCTTGCGATGGTCAAGACCCATCGCGATGGCATGAGACCATTGTGATGGTGGGAGACCGTCATGATGGTCAAGTAGATCGTGGTGATGGCCAAATGGATTGTCACAATGGTGTGAGACTATTGCGATGGCATGGGACCATCATGATGGGCAAGGCCCATCACAATGGCATGAGCCAATCACGATGGTCTAAAAAAATATGAATTTTGCAAAATCACCTATGGTTCCTTGGATGTGCTAGCATTCTTTGTATGCTGGTATAGAGGAATTGTGAAAAATCTAAACTTGGCTGACTGTCGCGATGGTCTGAGCTTTTGATAGGGATGATGAAAAAACAGAAATATTACCTATTTTGCTACCTGTGCACAATGCTCAATGCTATTCTTGCCAAAAAAACTCTCGAGCACACTTAATGATGCAAGAAGATGGAGAGTAGAGATGATGGAGATGATGAAGAAAGTAAAGAAAATAGAAAAATTACATACTTACCTATGATTCCAACATCATGTCTCTACGTCTTACCATCAAACGCTCGTCTTGAAAGCTTGATCCTTGACAACGGTGCCAAATTTGGTGTCACTCTAGCACAATGGCAAGTACCAACATGAGGAGATCCACCTCATAATTTTCAATCTGGGAAGATGTGAGGAAGGTATGATGACCATGAGCAAGTGAGAGTACAAGTGTGTGAGTGAGAAGCACACAAGCATGCACACACATGCCGCATGACAAGACAAAGAGTGGAACAATGGAATGGATCTACCACCTAGAGCAACCATATGACCCATAGCCTTGTACCACTATGGGCATTACCTTTGACATTGTCAAGCTCTAAAATGATCTCCAATCTTGGAAGTTGAGGGAAATTACCCTGAAGCCTTTGAAGCCCATCATCCTCCATCCTATGATTTTCGACACAATCCCCATGAGGAGCAGTCACAAGACCATAGAAATTGGATATCTCCATGAAGCATGATTTTTGACAAGTTGTCTCAAAACCGATTGGTAGCTATATAAAACATCACCCATAAAAAAGAACCATTGCACGTAGTTTTGTGTTGTATTCATGATTTACATGGATAGAATTATGAACCTTAAAACATAGAAAATGAAGAGTTGTAAAAGTGAGAAACAATGAAGGAACATTTCTAACACATTTCTCTCACTAAACATAAATGCTTCTCAAGCTACACAGTTTGTGTGAGAAGAGAAGAATGAAAGAGGGAATAGAAGAGCTAGTTGCCTAATAAACTTCGAGCGGTTGCAACCTCTTCCAATTCCAGATCCTAAGAGATTTAAACTTTTGTTTGCTCACATGACCCTAGTTTTTTCTTGTATAAAACAATAGAATACCTAATACGAAAGTGCTTGAAGAGATTAGAAGCACACAAAGTAGCAAAACAAAGGAGATCAAACACAAAGTGATCATGGGATGAGAAAAATAATAAGAGAGGAGCACCTCTCATGTCCAAGAGTGACCTTAGAACACCATCTCAAGCACAATTGTGCGCTGTAGCCTAAAACCACTATGGACATAGCTTTTGACATCCCAAGATGTATAAAGAGCTCCATACTTGATCGTGGATGTTTGAAAGTTGCAAGCCATGGAGTGCTTCATCCATTAACCCAAGGTTTTTTGGCCACCATCCTAAGCATGTGGGTAGTCACAAAAAAACAAGAAGTTGTTTGTTTTTTTGAGTTTCAAGCTCCAAAGAGAGATCTTCAAAACATGACATTGGTGAGAGTGCATCAATGTAGATCCATGCTAGATTTTGTGGCCAACACAAGTCACTAAACCAATCAAAGCCTAGAATCATCTACACATCCGACAAACATCATAGAATTAGGCATGTGTAAATATAGAAAAATTAAAGGATCATGATATAGATGTGGTTCATTTTAGTAATGAGTGTCAATATATATTTCCCTTGTTCTTTAGTGTCTGATGTGAACATTTAAGCCTTGAAGTAATGTGAGCCACCAATTGAGCATACATGTATGAATTTAGAGCTTTGTATGGATCCATTACTCATGCATCAATATTGAACATATCCTATGTACCATTGTAGCATATGAAACTGAAGTACAATAACATAATGGCCATGCATTGCCAAAACCATAAAAAACATATGCGCTTTTCCTTTCATCAAACATACCGATGTTGTAAATAGATATGGCCTTCAACACATCATCACTATGAAGGACCTAAAACAACATTTTCCCCTAGTTTAGATGTGGAGGTTTAGGCACTATCCCACGATGGGGAAGTCACATAAACTCCAAGCCTAGAGAGATGCTGAGATGCAAGTTTTCACATACATAAGCAATTTAATATGAGCATTAAGGACACCCTTGTATTAGCATCATTTGTTGATCATCTTGCAAGTCTAAGAAATATCCAATCTTAAGATGATTTAAAGCATGAACATAAGATGAGAGGGGTTGTTGATTCATTGAAAAAGTCCTCCAAGTGGTGGGCATATGGACACAATCCCCCCTCGTGGGACAATCACACAACCTACTCCATGGTGATAGAGAAGAGGAAATCACAACCATCTTGAGTTGGCATACATGCCATTTGTGCATTCTAGCTTGTGTCAACTTGTCTCGAACATCCCATGCTTATAGAGGCAGGAAGACGCTCCTTTTAACCACCATATTCGAGGGGCCTACAATAGACAATCGGAGGTAAGGATGCAAAAGTGGGAGCATCATGGATCAATCTTGACAAAGAAAGCTATGAAGGGAAGCAAGTATGGAGTTTGATCCAATGCCAGAGAGAATGTGAGGGTTGGAGAAGAAAATTACAACAACATTTTTGAATGGTGATTACATGATAGTGTATTTATTTCATACCCATGGTTTTGAATAGAAAGCATGAAACCAAAGTATGCATGTTGAAAAAGGCATTGTATTGATTATAATAAGTATCATGTTATTGGTGCAAGACATATATATGACTACCTATTGGTACATGTATTTGAGAACAATTCAATATAGAGCATCTTATATGTTAAGAATGTAGATGATGTACTTCTCATCATTGTTCTATATGGTGATGATATGATGCTCATTGGTCCTAGCAAGAAGCATATTGCTGAATTTAAAGCTCTACATGAAGCATATTGCTGAATTTCAAGCTCTTTGCATGCCTCTTTCAAATGCGAGTTTTGGGGTTCTTACATCATTATTTGGACAAGTTGATGGGGGAAAAGCATTATTTCAAAGAAAAATACATTGAAACATTATTGCAACTCCCATAAATAGTTGATTCTTCATGCTAATGAACATGCATTTGATCTTGTTCTCTTTTAGTAGGTTATTGGATTTTTTATTTTAGTATACATAATCTAGCCTCATATTCAGTTTGTTTTCTTGAAAATTAGAAGGTTTATGCATAAGACAAGTGTCAAGCATGAGTAAGCAATTAGATGCATCTTTCGCTACTTGAGTGATACCCAACTACTAAGGTTTTTTTATCCCAAAGAGGATCCCCACTACCATATTTACATGCTTCTTGTGAATCATGTTGACCGAGGTGCTATGTCACTCATGTTTCCATAAGTGTATGCATGTATGTACTTATGTATGTATGTATGTATGTATGTATGTATGTATGTATGTATGTATGCATGTATGTATGCATGTATGTATGTATGTATGCATGCATGCATGTATGTATGTATGTATGTATGTATGTATGTATGTATGTATGTATGTATGTATGTATGTATGTATGTATGTATGTATGTATGTATGTATCTGTTGGTTGGGGGAGTATTTGATCCTAATTACCTCGTATGGAAGGAAGAGTTTCCTCCAAGTTGGGTTAGCAAGGATGCAAGGAATGATCCATGCATTCGCATGTTGCAAATGTCTTCAAGAAACACATAGTTTTGAGCAAACGTGAGAACCCCTACACCCATGCGCACCCAAGCTAGATCCACACACAAGAAGACCACCACCAACCACACATGGACATGCATGAACAACAAATGGCACTTCACCTATTCCAAATAGAGGCCAAGGGATCACAAATACCTAAGATACCTCTTTTCATATAAAGAGAGGAAGACATGTGGTCAAAATAACACATGGTCTAAATGGAAAGAAATCCTAAGAGATATGGAAATAAATAAAAGAGGAGTCCTCGGGATATAAGAGTGAGGATACATGAGAATAGGAAAAAAACAAATATCCTTCTAAATCTAAAAGGAATGCTTTTCTAAGAAAGAAGTGTCAAAAAGCTAAGAGGATGGTTTTATATGTAAATATATAAAGAGTGAAAAGGGGTAGTTTCCATGGGGAAAATAGTATGTAGTGGGGTTTCTCAAGCCACCATAATGGCCCCCACATCTTCAAGGGTTCTTACTCTATAGTCATCCATGCTTGTGCCTACTGGGGAAGTAACACATCCCATACCAAATGAGGCCACTCCATGGTGATAAAGAAGAGGAACCTGACACCATCTTGAGTTGTCATATAGATGAGTTGTGCATTCTACCTTGTGTCAACTTTTCTTGAACATTCCATGCTTATAGAAGCAAGAAGAAGCTCCTTTACTTGCCATACTATGGGGGGAGGGGGCTTAGAATAGTTAATTGGAGGTAAGGATGTAGTAATGAGAGCATCTTGAGTTGAACATGATAAAGAAAGCTATGAATGGAAGCAAATATGGACTTCAATCTGATGGTTGAAACAATATGAGGGCTAGGGAATAAAATTAAACCATTATTTTTGAATGATGATTTACATGAATAATTTATGTATTTCAGCACCATGGTTTGGAACAGAAAGGGCATGAAAGCAAAGTATGCATGTTGAAAAAGGCATTGTTAGGATTATAGCAAGCATCATGTGCTCGATATAGAAAGATATATGACTACTTGCTAGTACATGTATTTGAGAACAATTCAATAGAGAGCACCTTATATGTTAAACATGTAGATGATTTACTTCTCATCATTGTTGTTTATGTTGGTGATATGATGCTCATTGGCCCTAACAAGAAGCATAGTTTTGAATTTAAGACTCTTTTCATGCCTCTTTGATATGTGATTTTTTGGGCTCTTATGTCGTTATTTGGTAATTGGACTTATAACAAGTTGATGAGGGAAATACATTCTGTCAAAGAAAAATACATTGAATTATTATTGTAACATTTGTGCTTGAAGATTGCAAACCTACTATCACTCCCATGAAGATAAGCTTATGGTTCAGTCTTCATGGTATTGAAGATGCATTTGAATTCGGTGTACATTAGCAGGTTGTTGAATGTTTGATTTGATTATACATAAAGTGTCCTCATGCATATCACTGATTCTTCATTCCTCACTATTATCGTGGGTGCTCTCATACTAATAGACTTAGCTTCCCAAGGTCGTGTGAACTGAGGTAATTCTTGCAAAGAATTAGATTCGAAACCCGTGTGTTCGCTCAGTTGCTCCTCCTCTACATCATCTCCACTTCTCTTCTTGTATTTCTCTTAAAAATTCATGTGAATACTTATGTATGGAAGACAGGTTGTCTTGACTTTCTGTATTTGGTACTTGAGACAGGGATGGTGCATTCCTTTCCTATGTCTCTGATGCAATAGGGTTCCTATGCGGATTCTTTTTCTCCTTTCTATCAATCAAGTATTATAGCCTCTCCATTAGTCCTTGAAAGTGTAATTCAGGTTTTTTTCCAATTTAGATATATAGAGGCTTCAAACATAGCTTGTGCTAATTCTACCATCTTCATGCAAAGTTTAGTTCTCTCTATTTCTAGATCTGCATGTGGGTAGTTCTTACTCATTTCCACTATTTGAGGTCCTTCTTTTAATCTTGCTTGATATGCACGAAACATTGTGTCTAGGTTTTTTGGTATGGGTTCTGCTAAAATTGATCCTGATCTCTGAGCTGGGTTCTCCTTATTCAATTCTTGTGAAGTCAATTCTAGGATCTTGGCTCTCGATTCCTTCAAACTTCCTTCCAATTCTATTATCCTCTTACTCCATTTTCTCTTAATCCTTTCTCTGGAATCTTTTCATGATTTCATCTTTTTGTTACTGCTAGATTCTCCAACTTCACTGGTTCCATCTATTTTCTCGTGATTAAGCTGTTGGTTATGTAAGAGCGCCTGTGCTCTGGTTATAGCTTAGATAGGCATGTATGTAGGGTTGGATCCATCTGCATTGTGCACAATACCTATCACGTTGATCGGTGTCACATTTGACACATTCATAGTGTTCTTAGGACAATCTTTGATGAAGTGCTCTTTACCACAATCGGCACAAAAGCCTTGTATGTTATAATATTGTGACTGTCTTGCTATAAGAGGATGTGGACAATCCTTTATGAAATTATCTCCTTGGCACCTAAAGCATGGTCCTCTAGGGATCTGTTGTCTCAATTGAGGCCGCGGATTAGGGTTTTTGTACATCACATTAGCATAGTCGGGCTCCCAACTAGGTTCCAATGGTGCACTATCGTATTGATATGTCTCCACGTATTCTGGTGACTCTGAATAATATGCGGGTGGGCCATCTACATGAGTAGAGTCAAAACTGTTAGAGTTAGGGTCACTGTCAATAATTAGGGGTGAAACGGGAACTAAATCCCTATTGAGGTTTTCTTCTGCAACATCATATTTCACTGAGATGACATTCGCTGGTGGGGGTGGATGCTGAGCTAAGATAGGTTGAGGTCTCTGTTGAGCCTGATAAGGATAGTTTTGAGGAGGCCTATAGTAATGAGGCTGAGCATTGTACTGACCTTGATACCTACCTGGCTCTGCATATGCTTGCAGGTAGTTCTGTCTTACAACTTGTTTGTTGTATGGGCAGTCTTGAGCCGTATGATTTGTGTACCTTCTCTCAATCGTACAGTATTGGCGACTAGGGTTAGCTTGCGGTTGTGTTGCATTGGGACACACATTCGCCATATGATAACCACCACAGGTGTAACAACGCTTGTTTGTTGTTAACCTAGGCATTTGTTTACTAGAAACTCCTAGTTTCTAGGCAACTTTTTCTGGTAGGTCTTCTATCGAACCGGACAATTTTGTGGATGCTAGAGAGGAACAATCTGAGTCCTTATAGACCTTTGAGAGTTCCAACTCGTCTCCTAAGTTGTCCTCAATGTCTATGCAAATTCTTACACACTGCTCTAGTGTTCTGGGTTCCTTCAAGTACACATAGGAGCGTAGTTTTGAGCTCAAGAAGCTGTCTAAAAATAATGACACTTGCTTGGCCTGTGAGGGTAACTCTTGCATTGGACATCTTTCAACATATTGGCTAAACCTACGTCCTGCCAGTCTAACTGTTTCTTGAGGGGTCTGTTTGAAACTATGAATCAACGAAGATGTATCATGTATGATCCCACTTTTAGAGAATTCCGTGATGAACGACTCTAAAAAGTGATGGATATCTCTAAATTGCCTTTGTTGCAATGGTTGGAACCAAGTTAAAGTGGTATTCTTTAACGTTAGTCTGAATGCATTGTATTGCGTAAACATGTCTTCTACCTGTTCCGCTCTTAGCACTTGCTTAAATTCCGCAACATGATCATAGGGATCTCCTATCCCATCAAAGTAGTTTTTCATTGATTTTACTAACTGAGTGGGTCTCAGTATCCTGGCATGTTCACGTGGTCTAGGTAGAGGAAAATCATCTCTACCACCTGGTATTCTAGGTTCTCTTTGTCTATCCACTCTGTCTGGGTCTATGGTGGTTCTATCTCTCCCTATGGGATGATTGAAACTTACTTCTAATCTATCTTTGTTTTTGTCTCTTTGAGTACCATGGGCTGAGGATGTTCTTGCCCCCTGATGGCTTGCGTTTATGTTTGTTCGGGATGGAGGGAATACCAACTCACCTCTCCATGTGTAGGTATTTCTTGCGTGGTCTGGCACCACAAACACTCGTTCTGAAGCTTGATCCAGGTATACAACCTTTCCAGGTGTATCCGGGTCATTGAATTCATATATTATGATGGAGCCTACCTCACTAGGTTGTTCAGTTCTGTACCTCCAAAATGCTTCATCTGTCTCTTTATTCACAAACAAATCTATGCTTCTATTGTCCTAAGGGACCATCCTCATAGATGCGAGCACCTAAGCGGTTGGTTTGGAGAAATTCTAATTGAGTTCTATAGGGTCCTTCGGGTCTTTCTAAATATGCTATGTTTGACCCTCCTTCTGGTCTTTCCAAGCTAAAAGCCATTTCTGATTCACTCATATCTGAGATCAACTCGTAGCGATAATTACTATTCAATTGTTGTGCCCACGATCGTGTAGTAGTTCCTACGCTTGCTTCTGATGATCTCAGGCTTTGTCGGTCTGACTTACCTATATGCTTGCCCGATCTAAGGTTCATGAATTTACTTAGCAGTACTCTCTGATCGTCAATGGTTCTTTGTTCTTTTTTGCTTGATTCTTTTTTAATTTCTTTAAGTTCTTGTCTTATCTTTCTGTAAGCGTCAGGAATCGACTTTCTGTGGTACTTTTGAGTTCTCGCTCCATTAGACTTAAGTTCTTTCCTTTAGGTTTTTGTATCACACACCTTTACTTTGGTCTTGAACTTGAAAAATTTAATCTCTTGTACTTGATGCGTTCCTAGCGTCTTTAATCCACAATGCTACCGTTTAACCTAAGCTAATAATTGACTGAGGGGGTTGAGTAATCTTCAACCTCAAGACAGCTGCTTTGGTTGCTCTGATGCCCAAGAAGCCGCACTTCCCAAGCATTGCGTTCTTCACTGCCTTGACTTGATTGCCCTTGATTGTCCTTGCTAGACCTGTAAAATTCACTATTAGACCAATTCTCAAATGGATGATCACGCACTTGAGTATATACACCTTTAAAGGTCCCTTCCCTTTTGCCCAAAATTTCAATGCCCCCTGCCCTGGGGGGTAAAAATTGACAAACAGGTTTTTCTTTCCCTATGAGCTAAAGGGTCTCCTATGAGTCTAATCACCCAAGAATTTGCAAAAAATAGCCCCAAAATTGGTCAAAAAATCAAACCCTAAAAATTGCGTTTGGGGTGGACAATCGCGATGGTATGAGATAATCGCGATGGTATGAGATAATCACGATGGTGTGGGAACGTCGCGATGATCCAGGTGAACCGTCGTGATGGCATGGCACAATCGCGATGGTCCGATGGAGCGAACTGTTGTGATGGCGTAAATGTGAGCAATTGCGATGGCGTGAATGAACAGTCACGATGGTCTAATCGGCGAGCAATCACGATGGTGTCAGTCAACAGTCAACGCGACAATCGCGATGGCGTGAGCCCATCGCGATGGTCACAAAGCACGATGGCTTGAGCCAATCGCGATGGTGCAAATGTCGAGGTGTCGCGATGGTATGAAGGTATCGTCGCGATGGTCTAGCTTGCCACGTGGCAGCATCGGCACGATGGCATGAGTCAATTGCGATGGCATGGGGTCGACCGGATCGTCGCGATAGTCCAGGTGAACCGTCGTGATGGTTCAAGTGAACCATCGCGATGGCGTGAGACCGTCGCGATGGTTCGACCGAGCCGTCGTGATGGCGTGAGCCAATCGCGATGGTGTGACACAATCGCGATGGCATGAGCCAATCACGATGGTCCACCAAAATGCAAATTTTTGAAATGGATTCCTATATGCGCAAGGATGCTCTAGAGCGTGGTGAACTCGCTTACCTCAAATTCTGAACTTGGTAGACCATCGCAATGGTCTGACCCAGTCGGCATTTTCTGACAGAAAGTGATTTTCTTACCTTTTTGCAGCTTTCCTGATGCTCTGGAGCACTGTACCTGCAAGAAAACTCAAATACACAATAGTACACGCAAGCACAAAAGCTCTCTCTCACTCTCTCGCATGCACAAATGAGGGGAAATGAGGAGAATGGGTGAATATGCTGAATTTTTTGATTTTTTTGGAGTTGAAGATGATGATGCAGTGATGAAGATGGAGTGTGGGGGAGGTGAAAAACACTAAAAACTAACTAAAAACAACAACAAAAACTGAAATTTTTACCTTCCAATGCCGCTTCTTGCTATACTCTTACCATCACACATTCGTCCTAGACTCGATCACCAGCAACGGCACCAATTTTGGTGTTGCTCTAGCACAATGGTGAGAACCACGTTAAGAAGCTCCACCTCCTTAATGTCAATCCGCGGAAGAGATAGGAGTGTATATGAAGATCGTGAATGTGAGATGTAGTGAGAGTGAAGGTGAGAAGCATAGAGATGCACACACACATACACACACAACGAAGAGACAAGCAAGACACAATGGAAGGTAGGAAATCAACTCTATTACTCAAGAACACTCTTACAAGCTCAAAATAGCTCTACGCTCTTCTCTACTCAAACAAGCTAACCTAAAAAATGAGCTCTCTAGCTCTTTTTATAGATTCTAGACTAGTTTTGACCGGTTTCACATCTAGTGATCGGCACAAAAAAAATCAGGTTCTAGGTGCTATTTGAAAGGGTAAACGGTGTCTAAAAATAGCCAAAATTGGTATGCTCATTCTACCTAAGCTCCTCAAGCTTGAGGACTCCTCGGCTTGCACAAAATGGAGCTATAATTTACAAAAAGTTTTTTTTTATGTTACATATGGTACAAAAGTGATGAAAATCACTCTTGAGTGTTTGAAAAATATTTATGAAACATAATTCTTTGAAAAATGATTCGATTGACTCCTTGCTACTTCATTATGCTCTGTCTTCACATGCTTCCGCGTCTTCTATGCTTCTGGCTGCTGCCAACAATCTGGAGGACCTTGGGGTGGCTATTCCTACAATAACTTATCCGTTTTACCTCTTACTAACAAGTGTAGGAAGATTTCACTCTTCATCCCATGCCATGTCAAATTGAGAGGTCTCATTGTCACCTGATGGTAGTCATGCCAAATATAGGTAGAAGAGATGCCCTAGTTTTGGAAATGTCAAAAATGGGTAGAGGTGGCATGTAATAAAGTGATAGGTAGGAGATGGTTGAACCACACCCTTCAAAGATAGGAGATGGTTGAAGTACACCCTAAAAGAGAGGATTAGGAAGTAATCTTGAACCATGGCTTTTGGGGCAAGTGGTTAGCCCGTCAGATTCCTAACCAAGAGGTTGTGAGTTCAATTCCTTACATGGCATCTATTGTGAAACAACAAAGTACTACCTAGCAAAACCACCTCAATAAGAGAGAGCATGTATCCACCCATCCAACTCCACCCATATATATACCTCTAGCCCAAGGGGGTGCATGTCTTTGAGATTGGCCAAGTGTCCAGCCAAGTGTCCCTCATGTGGACACTTTCCCAAGGGTGATCACATGCCTTCTAATTTCCCAAGGTCTATCACATGCCTTCTAAATCAAATAAGGATTCTTCTCTCACGTACACACAAGGTGGCTCCTAGAGAAGCTTCTCCCGAGACTAAGGTTCCCACACCTTAGGATAAATCAAGTCTAAGGTTCTAACCATTCAGTTGGGAGCTCATATGAATAAATACCTCAAGGGTTAAAACCAAGGGTTTCACCCAAAGTTTCGAGGCATGTTCCAAGGGTAATTCAAGGGCTAGACCAAAGCAAACATACATCATATTCTAACCTTTAGAATCCATATGTTTAACATTCTGAACCCATGAATTATACAACATTCTTCCCCCCTTTAACATTTTCGTCCTCGAAAATGCGTGTAGGTATAATATGTGAAGTATTCCCCCATGCACCATGATCTATACTCTAAGCATGGTCATCTCTCTCTTTAGATTCATTTCCAGTAATCAAATAAGGGATAATCCTTACCTTAATCTGAAAGGAAAGGAATCACAGTCCATGCCCAAATCACTTTCTCTTAGTCCACCTGAATGTACATGCATGCCTTGTACCTATGGACTAGTGAAAAAGGGTGGACTTCTTTGGTGGTCTTTTTCTTTTGGCACTTTTGCAAACCTTGAGCTCCATAAAATAATATATTTCAGTACACTTTCTAGTTCCCTAGAAATTTATAATTTTAGGAGTCTATGATAGAGATCATATCTCTATCTTGAAAGGGCCAGAAACTAGATTCATCTTCCACTTTCAACAAAAAGGAGAGGAATCTTCATATGTTATGAACTAAACTTATTCTTTTAGAGTCCTTTTCAAATATAAATATACTTTATTTGTATTTTCCAGGACTTAGCTATAGATATGAACTTAGCAAAGTGGGTCTAGTGAGTCCCTGGCAAAACATGCTCAATAAAATGAGGAGAAATACTATCTTCTCATTCATTGGAAACTTAGGTGGACTTATTTCAATCATCCAGGTTTTCTTCCAACATAAAGTTCAAGTATTCCGAATAACAATATACCCAATTTTGAAATTTCATGTCTACAAGTGGATCCTTATTTTGATCATGTTTGATTTTCCCTAGATTAATTCTCAAACTAGAGTTTAATCCTTTTTGGAAGGTTTGACATTCAAGACTTAGATCCAAAGAAGACTTTAGGAATTGGAATTTGGATCTCTACCTTGTTCTTTGTTAGCCGGTTCTTTCCAATGAGAACCAATACTAACTATCTTGAACCGATTATGGTTCATACTCGAGATAGTTATGTATACTAACCTCAAAGGTCACCAAAGCTTTGCAAAGAGACATAGAGCTTACTAAACTAATTCCTTCAAATCCTCATCAAGATACCCTCTAGATTTTCTATTGGATGGGGTTGAGATGATTCAAGTTTTGTAGCTTTAGTTTCAAGGACTTGTAAGAAAGATACCTGTTTCTAGTCATCATATCTCAGATCTTGCTAGGAACATTCTTGAATCACTGGTTCTTACCAAAGATTCAGAAGAAGATCATTCTTTCATTCAAGGCTACTATACTTGAATAGGCTTGACTTACTTTTGGAGTTTAACTTCGTAAACTCCCAAAATTCTTTACCCTCTTACTTTTATTGTTCCACATAAAATTTGGCTATGCATTTTATTAAGAAAAATGCATCAGTTTAAGAGCATAAAGGATAGCTATTTCTAGGGTAAATTTCATGTTCATTCTATTAACCCTTTTGTTCATAAAATTGGTTCCAAGAGGTACATTTCTACACCTCATAATGAACCTAAGACCTTAATCTAAATGGTCTTATCTTTTAAGGCTTATCGTGATGTTTCTTATCAGATCTTGAGCCTATTTTCTCTCTGGCCATCAGAGAAAAATCTCAATGGGAGTTAGTTCTCACTCTCCCGTATGAGTGAGTCCTTTCTCCAATCCGTAGAACCACATCCTCAATGTTTCCACCTTCTTTGCCCTTATCTTTTCAATGCTCTTCGATCATTTACCATGATCATGAATTCCATCTTGGAACTCCTTGGCATCATTTTCATGAGAGCAAAGACCAAGGTTTCTCATGTCAATTAATTCAAAGGTCTATTTAGGTTGACCTTTGAACTTTACTTGGTATCGAACTATAAAAGGGTTTGATCCTTTTGACCAATGTAGGCCTTTTGGATTTATCCAACCATAAAGGGTTGGATATATTTGACCAAGTTAGGTCACTTGCCTTTCTCAAAATTCCTCTAGTTAATTTAACATAAGATAAGATCAAGTCTTTTCTCCTTTAGATCCCTTCTCAATGATATTTACCCATGGGATTTTCTTGGGATCTTCAACTCATACCTTCACGAGTTGATATCTTTGCTTAAGTCTTCAACATCATGTTGATGTTCTTCAAACCATTAACTATTCTCCTTTTAGGGATCAACAATTATATTTCACCCTTTTGACTTAAACAAGTTGTCATGCTTGTCGATCCAAACTTTGGATCTATCTTTATCTACTCTCAAATACGCTACTCTAAATATGCTTCAAGTCTTTGGCTAGCTTACCTTAGTTTATTTGCCAAAATGGAATTCTTTAATGAATTCCCTTCTTACTTATCTAGTTCTTACTGTGTTTGAGATTTAACTCAAACACACTTGGATACTTGGACATCCAATGTACTCCTTAACTTTTATGAAAGATTTAAGGAATATCGTTTACTTAGAAGTATCATATTGATGATACCTTTCTTCCCCCCTTTAAAGAGTTTTCATCCTCGAAAACTGCAGGAAATTGATGTTCTTCTAATTTCCTATCCAAAATGGGAGTTCATTTATGCTAAATCCTTCACTCAAAAAGCTCTCCAATATCCTTGAGCTTAAGCTTCCATTATCCTTAAGTTCAGTGTCCCATACCACTGAACCCACTTAAGTGACATTGTAAACCTAGATGTCCCATACCATCCGATTTACAATTCCACCTTAGTGTAGAGAACTTTAGCACTTACTCAAGGATTAAAATCCATTCATTTTAGTCTTATCAAATATAATCAAAATCTTTGTAAGTTACATTCTTACAGAGTCTTGATTTGTTCTTTGAAAAGACTTTGATCTTTCATTGAACTATTTCCTTGATTAGATGCAATCAAAGTTATCTTTGTTTATGTCATTTGATAATAGAGCTAGTATTCTCATACTAGATATCATCTATTGACATAAGTAGGCATCTGTATCAAAGGATATAGTCAATCATAAGTTTTTCTAAATGGTTACCTTGTTAACCATCTTGATAAATTGTTTCTTACTTATAGAGCACATTTTGGAGTAGAGTTCTTAAAGGTTTCTTTCAATCCTTTAATCTTCCTCTTTTCTAGATATGCTTAATGAGTTACAATTCTTTACTCTTGAAGCAATTTTCTCAAGGCTCCAAATGGATCCTACCTCTTGTCAATGAAGGAAGAAGCTTATCGCTTAAAAGGGTAAAAATAGTTCAATCATTTTTTCCCTAATATGTCATTTCACGACATTCTCTTCCCCCTTTTAGTGTGATCATTGTCCTCAATGATCGGATGTTTAAGTTCCTATGAACTTCTTAACATCATTCACAATGAAAAATTACCCTATGTTTGTAGGGTCTCATATAAGCTTCTAGTTTCTCCTTTGGATTTTTTCAATCCAAGTTCTTATTACTACCATTTATGGTTTAATAAGAAGAGAAACTTGCTGGATTTGAAGCTTTAAGTGCTTGGCCTTGCTGATCAGGCATGCCATGGGTATTCTGGAACATGGGGGTCCATAAGTAGGAATCGTTTAAAGTTCCTCTTCCTAAGTTTAATTTTGTTGGCTTTTGAATTAAGCCAACATATAAAAAGCATAAAAGTTAATGGGCATAATCTCAGCACACCATTAAACTATGCTTTTGACTTCATATGAAGAAGTCATTTTTCTATCTTAAACCTTAAACTTAGAGAACTTAATTTCTCTCTCATGTCCCATCAACCCATGAATATGAGATTCAATTCATGCATACATGGTGTAAGCCAAGAACATGTACATCTTTCCTTGAAGATGCTTTAGCATGCATAAGGTCCAAAGGTTGAACCCCTCCTTAAAGCATGCATGGAATTCACACTTGGGACTCCATTTAATGCATGAATAAATGCTTTTGCATTCCATTGGCATTCATGCCATACTATAATGGACATTCTATGTCCCTATTATAACAATTTTTAGGTGGTGAGTTCATTTTGTGTTAATGAAAAAGCCTTGACTATTCTTCTATGCCGTAATCGTAGCACTTAAATAAGTAAATTCATGCATCGTTTTAAGTGCATGTGGACCTCACCTACTTCATTTAGAATGCATTTTTTTTTCATGCATTACTCTAGCATGGCCAACTAAGAGATGAAAATGAGCATGTCAAAAAAAATAGTGCTTACATCTAATATAGCTACGTCCATCCATTAATCCTTGGATGATGAGGCATATTTGTTTGGGTACTTCGTACTTGAAGTTGCAAGCTTGAGCCATCATAAATTTCTTACTTGTATGCCCGCATATGCATTTAATCCTAGAAACAATCTAAGGGTGCTCCAACACACGCTTGCCTTTAATTATGGAGTCCATGCATACTATTTATTCATGAAACCTTTTTCTACTTGTCATGTCACCTATACAATGAGTTCCATGCTTACAATACCAGTTGATACCTAATTAAATACTTTTCCCCATTCTTGATGATCCAAGTAATCCAATAATTATAAATCATGCATCCTTTATATCACATGGTGCAGTAAGTGCATGATAAATTCCCAAATATGCAAAAGAAAAAGAAAGTATTTAACTTCAACTAATACTTTCCTTTTGTTATGCTTGGAAATGCGGACACCCCATCCATCTTCGATCTTCCTTCTTCCTTCAAAAGGGTTGTAATGTTCTTCATATGGATGGGCAAAATATGAAACATGTAAGCATCGATCATAAGGTAATGATGTGCTTTACGAGCTGCTACAGAAGATCTCTGTTCCACGTTCTTGGAGCTTGTGGAGAAAGGAGATAGCAGCCCCTTTGGCTGAGGAATCGGGAGTTTTAATCCCACATTTGAGATAAACAGCACAAAGAACTCCCTTATTAAAGTGCGTAGTCTTCTCAAATACCGAAACGTGACTTGAGGAGTCTTCCATGAGCAGCGCTACGCTGTGGAATATGCTCCTGGTTTCTCACCTGCACATGGAGATGCGTGTGGCAGTTATCTTGCTGTGTGGCGCTCATCCTAAGAGTGGTGCTCCCTCGAGGGGCGTTCACATGGTGCATGTTATGCCCTCTCTACACAAGAGGAGGGTCATACCAACATTTTTAAACCCCATCAAAAGTGTTGAAAAACTTGCGAACAAAATCTAAACATAAAGGATAAACCTTGCTCTGAATACCAATGTTGTGAAACAACAAAGTACTATCTAGCAAAACCACCTCAATAAGAGAGAGCACGTATCTACCCATCCAACTCCACCCATATATATACCTCTAGCCCAAGGGGGTGCATGTCTTTGAGATTGGCCAAGTGTCCAGCCAAGTGTCCCTCATGTGGACACTTTCCCAAGGGTGGTCACATGCCCTCTAATTTCCCAAGGTCTATCACATGCCTTCTAAATCAAATGAGGATTCCAACTCCACCCATATATATACCTCTAGCCCAAGGGGGTGCATGTCTTTGAGATTGGCCAAGTGTCCAGCCAAGTGTCCCTCATGTGGACACTTTCCCAAGGGTGGTCACATGCCCTCTAATTTCCCAAGGTCTATCACATGCCTTCTAAATCAAATGAGGATTCTTCTCTCACGTACACACAAGGTGGCTCCTAGAGAAGCTTCTCCCAAGACTAAGGTTCCCACACCTTAGGATAAATCAAGTCTAAGGTTCTAACCATTAAATTGGGAGCTCATATGAATAAATACCTCAAGGGTTAAAACCAAGGGTTTCACCCAAAGGTTCAAGGCATGTTCGAAGGGTGATTCAAGGGCTAGACTAAATCAAACATACATCATATTCTAACCTTTAGAATCCATATGTTTAACCTTCTGAACCCATGAATTATACAACAACATCCTATTTTGGAAGTGTCAAAAAGAGGTGGCACAAATGCCCTGTTTTGGAAGTGTGGAACCTCTAGAACAATGAATGAAACTTTTTAAAAGATTTTTCTCACCAAACATAAATGCTTGTGGATCTACATAATGTGTGTGGAGAAGAGAAAAATGGAAGAGGATTTGTCTAAGGAACTTCAAGAGGTTGCACCAAACATAAATGCTTGTGGATCTACATAATGTGTGAGAAAAGAAGAATGGAAGAGGAGTTGTCTAAGGAACTTCAAGAGGTTGCAACCTCTTAGAACATCAAAAGAAAAGCGCCGCAAACTTGTGTATTATCACAACACCTAGAATTTTATCATATAGAACAATAGGACGAGTAATACAAAAGTCCTTGAAGAGGTTAGAAGCACGCAAACTAGCAAAAAAAAGCAGCAAAAACAAAGTGATCATGGGATGGAAAAAAGAACAAGAGGGGGAGACTCCTCATGTCCAATGCATGCCAAGAGTGGCCTTACAACATCATCTCAAGCACACTTGTGTCCCATAACACTACAACACTATTGACATAGATTTCAACATCCCAAGCTTGATGGTGGATGCTTGAAGCCTAGACGCCATCTAGTGCTTCATCCATTAACCCAAGGTTTCTTGGACACCATCCCAAGCATGTGGGAAGTCACAGAAACGAAGAGGTTGATTGTCTTTTAATTTGCAAGTTCCAAAGGGAGATCTTCAAAACATGCCATTGGTGAGAGTTCATCAATATAGATCCATGTCAGCTTTGGTTTTCAACATGAGGAAGTCACTAAACCCATCAAAACGTAGAAGTATATGCACATCAAAGCGACATCATAGTACTGTGCATATGCAAATATAGAAAAATTTGAGCTCATTATGTAGATGTGTTTAATTTTATTGATGAGTTTGAATACTTATTTCCCTTTTTCTTTAGTGTGTGATGTGAAAATTTAAGCCTTGAAGTGACATGAGCCACCAATTGAGCATACATGTACGAATTGGAAGCTTTGCATGGATTTATTGCTCATGCATCAATATTCAACATATCATATGTACCATTTTAGCATATGAAAGTGAACTGAAATAACATAATGACCATGCATTGCCCTAAAAAATATATGAGCTTTTTCATTCACCAAGCATAGAGGGTTGCAAATAGATATGGCCTAAAAATGGTCATTAGTATGAGGAGCGTCAAGCAAAATTTTTCCCAAGTCTAGACGTGGAGTTTTAGACACTATCCCTAAATGGTAAAGTCACGTCAACTCCAAGCCCAAATATATTTTGAGATGCAATTCTACACATACATAAGCAGGCTTGAAATGAGCAATAAAGAGACCCTTGTATCAACATCATTTTTTGATCATCTTGCAAATTCAAGAACTATACAATCTTAAGATGATTTAAAGCATGAACATTAAGGTAATAGGGGTTTTTAATTCATTGAGAAAGTGCTCTAGGTAGTGCAAGGTGTGGACACAATGCCACCTAGTGGAGAAGTGACACACCCCACAAGAAGAGAAGTGACACACCCCACAAGAAATGAGGCAAATCCATGGTAATATAGAAGAGGAACTCAACACCATGTTAAGTTTTCATATCTATGAGTTGTGCATTTTACCTTGTATCAAGTTTTCTTGATCCTCCCATTCTTATAGAGGCAAGAAGAAGCTCCTTTAACCGCCATACTAAAAGACAAAAAATATTCAATGGTAAGGATGTAGAAGGGGAAGCATCATCGCTTGACCATGACAAATAAACCTATGAATGGAAGCAACTATGGAGTTTGGTATGGTGTCAAAGAGAATATGAGGGATAGGCAAGTCGGGCTCAAGCCCATGCATGGGGGAGCACAAAGCTTGTTGGTGCAAACAAGCCTTCACACTTGGCTTTGTTTTGTGCCTTGAAGACTCAACATAAAGCTTGGACAATTGGAACCTTGGAAAGCTAAAGTTTGGACCCTTGAAGGATGTATTCACATGAACCTTGAACCATAGGAACCATTGCCTAATTGATTATTACCTTTTATCCAATGTAAAAGTCAATATGACTTAACTCACTTCTTGTAATCTCACCCACTTTCAAAAGTCGTGAAATTTGGAAGGTATGAATGGAGAGAATATCTCCATATGTTTAGATGAGAGATTTGAGGGAGCCTACATTTGAATTTGAAATTCAAATTCCTTCAAAACTCTTATAAAAGACTATGAAAAAGTCGCGGGTCTGGTTGCTCACTTCCCGAGGCAAATCCAAGCAAATTATTGAGTGTGTGAGAGCTACTCTTTAGCCTACACCTCTGAGTACCATTGGGCATCACTCTACATGCCAATGGGAATGTACATTTGATAAATTCAATACATATACTCATAGTCATTATCTCTATTTTTCTCTGAGTAACCATCTTCAAGTCTGTCAACTTCAACAGGGCATATCTCAAGATCTACTGAACCAAATTGAATGATTCAAGGCTCATTGGAACCAGCTCAAAGCATTCTACAACACTACAAAATTTCAAGTCATTCTATTAAGCCAATTGGGAGAAATCACTGTCGAGGCAGTCACTGGTATTTTTCTGTGTAGTTCCTAAAAAGTCGGGGGTGTCTCTGATTTTGCTAAAGATCATTCTCAGTGCATAGTTTGTTAATTGGAGTGATTTAACTTGCTAATGGTAGCTTGTTAAGTTAATTTAATACTCCCAGAAGGAATTAATCCAATTGCAAGTGTACTGGTCACACTAAGCTTAAGACTGAGCAGGTGTCATTACAGGAATAGAAAGTTTTTTGAGTTGTGAAGGTTCAAAATCATCTGTTTTGATTTGGTCATTACACAATTAATTTGTAAAGCACATATATAGTTTCTTGGTGTCATTTGGAAGCTCAAGGAGTCTCCTAAACATATCTGAAGAGAAAGGAGGGCAGGTGTGAAGCAGGATTTGCAGCACCAACTTGATCTCTTGAGTGCATCCAGCCATCACATCCAACAGTGGTATCAGAGCAAATAAGGTAATCATGGGTGATGGTTTCCCTTCCTTCATTGACAAATTGGATAGAAATAACTACCAGGCATGGTCATTGAGAATGAAGACCTATCTACAAGGGAGAAGCTTGTATGGATACATATCAGGAGATGAGGAGTTGCCCTCATTCAAAACCAGAGGCCTACCTACAAAGGATGAACATGAGAGACTCAACCAATGGTGTGCTAAAGATGCTTTGGCAAGGTCATATCTTCTAAACTCTATCTCTGATTTCCTTCTACCTCATGTAAGGAACTGTAAGACTTCCCAAGAGACTTGGGAAACCTTGTCAACATACTTCTCATCAAGCACAAGGGCCAGAAAGAATCAGCTATGGATTGAGTTTACAACTCTTAGGAAGCAATCAAAACAATGTGTCTCAGATTTTGTCACCAAAGTCAAAGACATTGCAGATCAACTTGCAAGTGTTGGAGAAGAAATTGAGGAAGAGCAAATAGTCAGACAAGTGATCAATGGACTAAAGGCAGATGACAAGTGGGAGAGCTTCACCACTGCAATGGACTTGTACATGGACATCCAAGCACCTGATCTAACAACTCTGATTGGACAACTATTCACACATGAAGCAAAGATCACAAAGAATGGAGAGCAATCAAAAGGTAACAATCCCTCTGCCCTATATACTGATAAGAAGTCTAAAGACAAGGGTAAAAGCAAGAAGGTTGATGAAGAAGGATCCACCTCCCAAGCAAACTATGCAGGGAGAGGTAGATCATCTAGAGGTAGGGGCAGAGGAGGTAAGTCAGGTAGGGGGAGACCCTATAACCAATCTCCATGCAATATTTGTGGCTTGTCTAACCATACTACAGATGAATCCTACAAAAACTACAAGAACCAAAGAGGAAGAGGTCACCAAAGAGGAGGATACTCTCAAGGCAGAGGCAGATTCAATCAATCTCAAGGCTACCATGGCTACAACAATAATTACAACAATAGCTACAATCACAATAGCAATTATCAAGGTGGATACAGGAACAGAAAGGATTACAACAATTATGCAGAGGATCAAGATGATTCCTTGTTGATTATGAACATGACATCTAAATCAGGTATCAATGATGATCATTTGTTCTATATTGATTCAGGTTGCTCTAACCATGTAGCTGGAAATGTTGCCTTACTCTCTGATTTGGAAGAACCTAAAGGCAAGCACCAAGTGCAGACAGGTGATGACACTAAACATTCAGTGGTTAAAGTAGGCAATGTCAAAACAAGTGATGGTAATCAGAATTTACTAAGCAGAGTATTGTATATTCCAACAATCACCAAGAATCTAATGAGTGTAGGTCAGATTGTTGAAAAAGGTCTACAGGTCAGGTTCACTCAACATGGTGCATATGTGGAGGATCCAAGACATGGATTCAGAAGGATAGCCAAGGGAGAGAAATCAGGTAGATTGTTTACCTTTGAACTTGAGGATACTAAGAATATTGCATTATACAACTACAAGGACCAAACCCTATCAGAATTGGAGATGTGGCACAAGAGATTAGGTCACATTGGAGAGAGGACCATAAAGCAAATGAGTAGGGATCAATGTGTGCTTGGGATACCTAATGTATCCAAGCAACACATGATATACAAGTGTGGGGCTTGTCAATTTGGTAAGTCACACAGATTGCCATATACCAAAAAAGGTTTTATGCATGAAGACTACTTGGAATTGGTGCATACAGATGTTTGGGGACCAAGCAAGGAGCCATCCATATCTGGATCAAGGTACTATGTGTCCTTTATTGATGACTATAGCAGATGGACTGTCTTGTACTTCATGAAACATAAAGATGAAGTATTTAATTGTTTCAAAAGGTATCTTGCATTAGTTGAGAATCAAACAGGTAGACATTTGAAGAGACTAAGATCATATGGTGGTGGAGAATACTTCTCCAATGACTTTGAAGACTTTTTGCAGGAAAGAGGCATCAAGAGGGAGATTACCACAAGGTACTCACCTGAACAAAATGGGGTAGCTGAAAGGAGGAATAGACTCATTGTAGAGACAGCTAGGTCTATGCTTAATGAGAAAAAACTACCAAATTATCTTTGGGCAGAGAGTGTATCTACTGCCACATACTTAATCAACAGGTTGCCATCAAAGACACTTGATGGAATGACACCCTATGAGGCTTGGCATGGTAAGAGACCATCTCTGGATCATTGCAAGATCTTTGGGTGTGTTGCATATGTGCATATTCCCTCACAGGTAAGGGGAAAGCTAGACCCTAAGGCTGAAAAGTGTATTTTCATTGGTTATGATTTGAATCAGAAAGGATACAGGTTCTATAACCCCTCAAACAAAGGCTTCAAGGTAAGCAGAGATGTCATCTTTGATGAAAATGATTCATGGTATGAAAATGAGTGCAGGAAAGTTAGCCTACCTTATGATATGGAAGAAGACTTTCCAAAGCTTATCAGGCAAGAACCAACTCAGAAGGAGGACACAAGTTCAGATGATGAAGACACCATCAACATTGAAGAATTCAAGGCTTGGAAATCCAAAGGGAAGATGAAGATGAAGCAACTTGAAGACAATCCAGAATCCTCAACTCAAGCTATGAGGAGATCTTCAAGAGAAAAGAAGAAACCTATTAGGTATGGGTATGATACTTCACTTGTAACCAAGCACTCTGTATATCTTGCAAAGGATATCTTGAATGAAGAACCAGGTACATTTGAGGAAGCTATTACTAAACCAGAATGGAAGGAAGCAATGGATGAAGAAATGGAGGCTCTCAAGGAGAGTGATACTTGGGACTTGGTACCCAAGAAGGACTCCATGAAGGTGATAGGATCTAGATGGATCTACAAACTCAAGAGGAACTCAGATGGTACAATAAACAGGTATAAAGCTAGGTTGGTAGCCAAGGGTTTTGCACAAACCCAAGGCATTGATTATGAGGAGACATTTTCTCCTGTGGCCAAGATGCCAACTATCAGAATTATGGTGAGTGTAGCTGCATCCAAGAATTGGAACATGTACCAATTGGATGTGAAGAATGCATTCTTGAATGGATGGATATCTGAAGAGGTCTACATGTCACAACCACCTGGCTATGAGGATCCCAATAAGGTAAATCATGTTTGTAAATTAAAGAAGGCTCTGTATGGATTGAAGCAGGCACCTAGAGCATGGAATTACAGGTTGACAACCTATCTCTTGGATCAAGGATTTGTGATGAGTAAAGCAGATACTTCATTGTTTATAAAGAAGAACAATTCAGAGGTAATATACTTGTCTGTCTATGTTGATGACATCATTATTACAGGAAATGATGTTCAAGGAATTAGACACATCAAAAGTCAAATGATGAAGGAATTCAAGATCAATGATCTTGGATTATTGAAGTACTTCCTAGGACTTGAATTGGTCTACACAAATTCAGGTATCTTTATTACTCAGAAGAAGTACATTCAGGACATGGTCAAGAAGTTTAATTTGCAGGAAGCTAAAGTCTCAAACATTCCTATGGAAGTCAACCACAAACTCAGTGCACATGAAGGAGAAGAACTCAAGGATATTACAGGTTACCAAAGTTTGGTAGGTAGTCTTAATTATGCTACCTTAACCAGGATTGATATATCATATGGTGTTAGTGTACTTAGCCAATTTATGCATAAGCCAAGAGTACCACATTTGGAGGCAACTAAGAAGATAGTAAAGTATCTAAAGGGAACACAAAATCATGGGTTGTACTTTCCATATTCATCAGACATTGATATCAAAGTGTACTCAGATGCAGATTGGGCAGGTTGCAAGGATGACAGGAGGAGTACATCTGGTTACATATGCTTTGCAGGTGATAAACCAATTTCTTGGTCATCCAAGAAACAACCCACAGTGGCTCTATCATCTACTGAGGCAGAATACAGAGGGCTAGCCAATGCCACTCAAGAAGCCATATGGTTGAAGCTACTATATTCAGAATTGGGCCTATACACAAGGCCACCAATCATATTTGGTGATAACACAAGTTCACTTCACCTAGCAGCTAATCCTGTGTATCATGCTAGGACAAAACACATAGAGGTTCATTACCACTATGTGAGGGAGAAATTACTTAGTAAGGAAATCCAATTATCATATGTGTCTACTAATATACAATGTGCAGATTTGCTTACAAAAGCTCTGGATGGGAGCAAGCTATGCAGGTTTAAATCCATGATTGGATTGCAGGAAATCATTGAAGACTAGAGATGAAGACTTGAGCCAAAGTGTTTGGCTTGAGGGGGAGCTGTTGGTGCAAACAAGCCTTCACACTTGGCTTTGTTTTGTGCCTTGAAGACTCAACATAAAGCTTGGACAATTGGAACCTTGGAAAGCTAAAGTTTGGACCCTTGAAGGATGTATTCACATGAACCTTGAACCATAGGAACCATTGCCTAATTGATTATTACCTTTTATCCAATGTAAAAGTCAATATGACTTAACTCACTTCTTGTAATCTCACCCACTTTCAAAAGTCGTGAAATTTGGAAGGTATGAATGGAGAGAATATCTCCATATGTTTAGATGAGAGATTTGAGGGAGCCTACATTTGAATTTGAAATTCAAATTCCTTCAAAACTCTTATAAAAGACTATGAAAAAGTCGCGGGTCTGGTTGCTCACTTCCCGAGGCAAATCCAAGCAAATTATTGAGTGTGTGAGAGCTACTCTTTAGCCTACACCTCTGAGTACCATTGGGCATCACTCTACATGCCAATGGGAATGTACATTTGATAGATTCAATACATATACTCATAGTCATTATCTCTGTTTTTCTCTGAGTAACCATCTTCAAGTCTGTCAACTTCAACAGGGCATATCTCAAGATCTACTGAACCAAATTGAATGATTCAAGGCTCATTGGAACCAGCTCAAAGCATTCTACAACACTACAAAATTTCAAGTCATTCTATTCAGCCAATTGGGAGAAATCACTGTCGAGGCAGTCACTGGTATTTTTCTGTGTAGTTCCTAAAAAGTCGGGGGTGTCTCTGATTTTGCTAAAGATCATTCTCAGTGCATAGTTTGTTAATTGGAGTGATTTAACTTGCTAATGGTAGCTTGTTAAGTTAATTTAATACTCCCAGAAGGAATTAATCCAATTGCAAGTGTACTGGTCACACTAAGCTTAAGACTGAGCAGGTGTCATTATAGGAATAGAAAGTTTTTTGAGTTGTGAAGGTTCAAAATCATCTGTTTTGATTTGGTCATTACACAATTAATTTGTAAAGCACATATATAGTTTCTTGGTGTCATTTGGAAGCTCAAGGAGTCTCCTAAACATATCTGAAGAGAAAGGAGGGCAGGTGTGAAGCAGGATTTGCAGCACCAACTTGATCTTCTGAGTGCATCCAGCCATCACATCCAACAAAGCTGACCACCACACCATTTAGGTGTGCCAAGAGAGTGGAAGAGGCCAAGGGCTTGTAGGGATCCACAACTATCACAATTTGAGCACATGGCTAGAAGGCCATAAAGAATCTTAATACACCAAAAAATTGAGAAGCCAATGCTCCTAACTAGATGTTTGAAGAATCAAGTTACCAAATTAATCAAGCACACTTCATAGAGAGACATATGCCAAGGAGAAAAATCCAAGCTCTTTGCATTCTCAATATCACACCCTTCTAATAGCACACGAATGCCCTTTTTCCCTCCATGTGTCAATCAAAGTTGATCCTTTGACAAGTCCTCAAGTGCCACTTGAGAATGAGATGATGTAGAGCTTTTGTGATAGTTTCATTGAGCAACAAATGTTACTCCAATGATGAAGAGAGTTCAGAGGAAGCAAAGTTATTTTCTCGTAAATTTTTTACATATGATATAAACAAAGCATGGTGGCCCAGTCTTTCTTCCTAATACACCACAAGGGAGGACACGATGACCTACACATGCTACTAGACTTATCAACTCTTGTTTCGAGCTGAAGGTGAGGTATTATCCGGAGGCCTCTCCTCATCATGTTGGTATTGTTTCTATCCACATAGAACGTACAAAACTCCTCAGATCATAGTTTGAAGATTCCATGAGTTTGCACATGGAAGGTACAATTGAACTGCAAAAAACCATTGTGCAATTGTACCTTCCATGTTGAGAAGCTAAGATCTTCCATGATCCACAAGCCCATATGCCAAGTTGAAGGAGAGGAGTGTGCTATTGAGGCCCCTAGCATTGTAAGATAATGATGCCAAATAGCCCTTCCAAACTAGAGTCCACATGATCCTCAATGTCATAGAGAGTGAAAAGTCAAGCTCCTCACTGATTGATGAAATGATAGAGACTATCACAAAGAAATTGAACCTACAAACCACTAATCCCCCACCTAGTAAGTGTGAAATGTGGAGGAGAACATCTACCATATGTGCTTAATAGAAGAGCACCATCTCCAACACAACCATAGCTGCAATATTGTGAAATTGAGTAGAAAAGGACCAATCACTCAAATGTCGAGTGTTTTTATAATAACCAACCAATCAAACAATACCCTATAGAGCTAGGCAAGTACCAAAATAGAGAAAATGTGGGAAACTATCAAATCTCGAGTTCCAATGCACAACAAGAATACCAATATCCCTCGTAATGCTCATACAAGGTTAAGCTATAAATGCCACATCTACCTTGAACAACACTAGAGTATCCCATATACCCAGCTAGACCTGTTGTTGTTCCAAACAAGGGTAAGCACCATTTCAAGAAGCTCCAGCCCCTTAATTGTCAATCTGCAAAAGAGATAGGTTGATATGAAGATCGTGAACAAGTGAGGTGAGTGATAGTGAAGGTGAGAAGCATGAAAATGCACACACACATACACGAACACACACATGGTAAAGATAAGAGAGAAGCAATTGAAGGTGAAGAATAAGCTCTATTACTCAAGAAAACTCTTACAAGCTCTCACACAAGCTGCAATCTCTAACAAGCTAACCTCAAAAATGAGATCTCTAGCTCTTTTTATAGTTTCGACTAGCTTTGTCCGGTTTTGAACCTAGTGTCCGACATAGTTAAGATTTAGGTTCTAGGGGTCATTTGGAGGTCCAAATGAAGTCGAAAAATTACCAAAATTGGTATGAACATTCTACCTAAGCTCACTACGCTCGAGGACTCCTCAACTTTCAAAAAATGGAGTTGGTTGATGCAAAATTGGGTCTTCTATGTTACGTATGTTACAAGAGTGATGAAAATCATTGTTTGAAGTTTTGAATGAAGTACTACAAAACATATTTCTTGAAAAATGAACATGTCTGGCCCCCCATACTTACTGCATTCCTCTTTCACATATTGCCTTTGTGCCGATGCTTGTGACCACTACCAATTGCACTAAAACACCCCCCTCCCTCTCGCATTTGTCATCATCGACAGATCCTTGTTGCAGGGTATTGGTGATGTATGTTTGCAAAAGATCATGGGCGAGTGTTGGTTCGGTGACATGAAGACCTCTTGATAGATCTGCTTCTAATTTTTCCCAATCAATAGCCTAAGGTTCATCATGTGGTGGGAGGTGATAATGTGTGAAGTATGTTAGCTGTTCACAAGCAAATAGTTGTAACAAATGTGTTGGTTGACTAATGAATACCTCCAAGTAAAAATGTTTTCAAAGGTCAATTTATAACATGCAGGTAGATATTTGATCCAGTAGTGCCATGCATAACACACCCGAAGTGATGGCATTGTACTCATATCGTAGACAAGATCTCCACTACCGTGCTCAAATCCTAGGGTGGACACATGGGGTGGCCTCATGCATTTGTAAATTTTGAAGGTAGTTTGCATCATGTCGAAAATGGTGATGGTCATCTATGCTTCCACATTGATCATGCAATGAAGCCGGGAGAGCCAGTGCCTTATTGTCACCATCATGTATCCAACTGAGGGGGGAGAACGAGGTGGCATGAAGTATGGTTAATTTAGCTAGTATTGGCACTGCTTATTGTTTTGTACTTTCATAGCAAACATAGTCCAAGAGTGGTGATGGGGTATTGGGCCATAACAAGGGTTGTATTTGAGGTGGAGGGGAGCCTTGATCCATGTATACAACATTTCGGGGTACTCCTGTAATCGTTCCTTGCACCAGTTATGTTGAAAAATTTTACCTTATTGAGCCTCTAAAGGTAGATCTTCAGGTTCAAACTTTGTGGCATGTGTAGGTTTCTTCCTCGTGGCCTTATTGATTGCCAAATGGTACTCAGTCATATATAGAAAGTATGGCTTATATTGAAGTTCACTGATAGAAGTATATCATCATAGTGCTAACTATGCAAAATAGGGCAATCTGAAGTAACTTTTCCTCAATTACAGCCATTGGGTGGAGTTGTGCTTTGAACCTTGTTGAGGACCCATGGATGTCATCTAGGACCTAAAGCTATGTCTTCCAATCATTCTTCTTCTTGTTTTTCCACCTTACACATCCATCGATGAGTATCCTCATGCAACCAAGAAGGATCTGATTCTGAGGATTGCATCAATTCTATCTCCTCAAGTGTCGTATGGATGGTATTCCACTATTGAGTGGGGGTACATCACCGTGGGAATAGTCCTTGTGGTTGAATTTGGTAGTCACTCCGGAATGTTGCAGGTACAAAGAATTGGTTCCCTAATATTGTATGATTTGCAACTGTCGCATGAATGTGCGTCCCAAAATAATCTTGTAAGCATGATTCTTTCGCAAAATGGCAAAAGTGTGCTCAAATTCTACCCCACAGGTGGTGAGAGATATTTCTTCCAATAAACCTAATGGTTTCTCAATGTGTCCATCAGCCATTTGCAACTTCATTCTTGTGGGCCTTAATGCTAGCTTACCCCAATGTTTCCATAAGCAAGTGGTTGCAATGGCTACTCCAGCACCTGAATCTAGGATGGCTTTGGTGGTGTAGCCTTGATAGGTGATTGGAAGATAGGTATTACCTTCCTCTCCCTTCCTCATGTCTCCAATTCTTTCAATGGGTAATTTTGGCACCTTTTGGTGTGAACCTACTTGAGAGTGGGTAGCAGTCATCTCTGGTAACTGGTTAGCTACATTCTTCCATAACTCTGGTTTAATCTTCAGTAATTCTTCTAAAGTGAGATGACACTACCATGTAGTGTTCTTCATCACATCCGTGTTTCTTGGAATTACTGACTCTTCATTTCTAACTATTATGGTAGGTGCTCTCATACTGATAGACTTAGCTTCCCAATGTCTAGTGAACTGAGGTAATTCTTGTAAAGAATTAGATTTGAAAATTGTTTGTTCACGAAGTTGTTCCTTTGACTCGTCTACCTCTTGAATTGGGTGGAGGTGGGTTTCTTGCTCTCATCTCCACTTTTCTTCTTAGATTTCCCTCAAAAATCCCTTTGAGTACTTATGTATGGAGGAAAGATTCTCCCATTTAGCAGTATTTGGTACTTGAGACAAGGATGGTGTATCACCTTCCTATACCTTAGGAGTAGTAGGGTTCTTATGCACAATCTTCTTTTTGTTACTAGAAGTCAAGTGTTCTAGCCTCTCTAATAGTCGTTGAAAGTGCTCTCGTTTTGCTATGTTACTCCAATTGACATATTGAGAGGCTTCAAACATGGTTTGAGCAAATTCTACTATCTTCATGCAAAGCTTAGTTCTCTCGATTTCTAGGTCTGCCCTTGGATGATTCTTTCTTAATTCTGCCACTTGGGGTCCTTCTCTTAATCTTGCCTAGTATGCTCGAAACATCATGTCTAAATTTTCAGATATGGGCTCAGCTAAAACCGATCTTGGTCTTTGATTTGAGGTCTCCTGATTTGACTCTTGCAAAGTCAACTATAACGTTTTAGCTCTAGTCTCCTTTAAAGTTCCTTCCAACTCACTTATTTTCTTACTGCATTTTCTCTTGATTCTTTCTCATGAATCCTTCCAAGATTTAGCTTTTTTTCCACGAGACTCTCCGACTTCAATATTCTTAGCCATTTTATCATGGTTTGGTTCTTGATTTTGCAATAGCGCCCATGCTCTCGTTATCGAGGTACAAACACTAGTGTGGATCCATCTAAGGAGTGCACAATGCCTATCACATTCATGGGCATCACTTTAGAGGCATTAGAAGGGTTCTTAGGGCACTCTTTTATAACATCCACTTTTCTTCCCTCTTTAGGAGGTTTATTTTTCCCCAGCTTGTATATATGCCTATTACTCTAATGGGCTACTTATCTTTGTACATTCTAGTGGTAATACATTCAGTATTGTGTGTTGTGCTCCAAGCTTCTTCTTCTTCCTTGTGTTGTTTGCGTGCTTCCATAGACCTCAAACTCCAACATTGATAAAATTGGTAAATAATAAACACTCTGATTGGGATAAACAACTTCATCATGTTGTTTGGGATTACTAAGTTTCCTACAAAATGGTATTCAATGCCATCCTATTTTAGATGGCCTTTAGACAAAATGTTGTGTTACCATTAGATTTCCTGATCCCGACTTTAAAAGTAGCACAAGAGCATGAGTGGAATGGACATGAGTTGTCCTCTAGGATATTTGCACACATCAAGGATAAAGGATTGAAAGAGGGAGACATAGTGTTGGTTTATACACTAAAGTAGCATGCCCATAAACTAAAAAAACGAGGATATGGACCCATGGTCATTAATAGAATTTCGACTAGTGGCACAGTTCAATTGGCCACTCTAGAAGGTGACAATCTTGCCAAGCTATATTAGTGGATGTCGAGTTCAAGCTATATTAAGAACCTCTTACAGAAGATATGTTAATGAGACTCAACACTACTAAGAATCAAAAACAAGAAGAGTTAAGGGTTAGAGAAGAATCACAGGCAGAGGCTAGACAACGCATTAAAAATGTGCTGCCTTGAGTTATGAAGTTTGGTTCAGCTACCCAACATAGAACCTACCTTTTATGACGAGGAAGGTTCGATTGACCTTATAAGATTCAATTTAGTGCAAAAAAAAACCTTGTGTTCTTTGTAACATAACTAAGAACAAGAACAAACTAATTTCACATGAAGCAACTCACATTAAAGGACTTTCTAATTATAAATGAATGTGCTACTTGAAATGCTCAGTGCTCTCAGCCTGATTATAGTTGATAAAAATGCTCATAAAGGATATTGCCTTATATATTTAAGAAAATATTATGCATGAGAGTAGGATTTATTAGCAAGGTATGCGTTAATTACAAGCTTAATATCTACGAGTGGTCACCCTGACCTTTTAGGGAGTGATAATAATAGACCCCCATACAAATAATGACCTCTAACTCACAATAAATGAATGGATATAAGACAAGATTTTATACACAGTAGGTTTGGAGAAGATGATACAAAGAAATGAGCAATGAGAAAGAAACTAATTCAAAATGATTATGTTCACTCCTCTCTCTCTCTCTCATAAACTAATTCAAAATGATTATGTTCACTCCTCTCTCTCTCTCTCTTTGAGCACAAAGATGTAGAGTGTTGATATATTCTTTTATATCTCCCTTCGTGACATTACATGACTTCTAATAGCCAAAATGAACTCATAATCCTAGTGAGAATAAGTTAGTTATGACATGTTCCTTTCTTTCAACAATCTAGGACATGAGATATCCACTCCAAAATTGATTGAAGTGTTGATTGGATACTTTTTTAGGCTAGGTTACGTTAAAGATCATGTTATTGAAATTCATGGGTACCTTTATGCTCTTATTGGTAATGATTATGATCATAGTTATGTTTTTGTAGATAATGATTATGATTATGGACGTCTTTTAAGGTATGGTTATAATAGGATCTTCCAAGTGATGCCTATTTTTATATTTATGATTTTTAGGTCATGATTAATGTAAATATTGTAATTCTTCAATGTTTTTTATATTATTATGGTTATGTTAACCATGTATTTGAATTCTAAAATAATATGTTTCTACACTTCACGTGCTCAAAAGCTCCATGTTCTTATGGTTAAAAGAGACATAATGAATTAAAACACTCTCATATTGAAATTGTACAATAATAAATGGGAATTATTTGAATCAACTATTCCCTTGTAAAATGCATTTACTTTTATCCTTGTAAAGGTGCATATGTTAATTGCACTACTCTCATGTGGAGTTAGGAAGAATCGAATCACGAGTCACTTGGTAGGTGATCGATGAGAAAGTAAGTCCTAAATTTTAGGATTCACTTTATGGTAAGAGCTTGAATTTGAATTCAAAAAATGGCTCCAACCACAAGCTATAAAAATGGATCAAAATCTCGAGTGAGTAAAGCCCGTTTTGGAGATCATTTGAGAGGGATCAATAGTGCTTAGTGAGCTCATGCTATAGCTCCATCACTACCCTCACAGTGTGTAATCATATATTGTCAATGTACTTGTAACTCTATGCGGTTTAATACATATACATTGATCACATCTCACTCTCTTTTCTCTGTCAAGTTCATCTCATAACAATGATCTTTTCACACTGGGTTCTCAGTGCATACTTGATCATTTGATGTGATTTAAAGTGGTATAGATTCAGTATACTGTCTATTTTATTGTTACAAATTTTCATTTCATTGCCTTTATCAGTCTTGAGATATTTTCAACACTCTGCTCACTGGTCTACATAGTGTTGAAGCTTGAAAATGTCAGGATGACAATATGAATTGCTAAGCTTATTTCTTAGAGTACACGATCTTTTCAAGTGAGATAACTTGTTATTGGTAGCTATCTAAAACAATTAGATACTCCCAAAAGGAATTTGATCAATTTCTAGCAAGTTGAGAGCACTATTCATTTTACTAAGCATGTGTAGAGACCAAAATAGCAAGTTCTAGCTCATAGTTGAATCTCCTACTCATCTGTTTTCATCCATTGATTAGAGGATTATACTCCAAAGCACTTAGGTGATAATTTGTGATTCTTGGGAAGCTCAAGGGGTCTATATTACACTCCTCAAATTGTCTTTGGCTGGTATGAAGCAGGGATTTGGAAGCACCACTTCATTTTTAGAATCTATCCACCATCTCCTCAAACAGTGGTATCAAAACAACATGAAAGCAAAATGGGAGATGGATTTCCAACATTCATTTACAAACTGGACAAGGTAATTATCCAGGATGGTCCCTAAGGATGCAAGCTTACCTCCAAGGAAGAAGTTTGTATGGATACAACTTTGGAGATGAAAAAATGCCAAACTTAGAAGCAAACATCAACCTACAACAGAAGAGCAAGAAAGACTAGTTGCATGGTGTGCAAATGATGCTCTAGCCAAGTATTATATACTTAACTCAATATCTGATTTCATATTACCTCATACTAGGAATTGCAAGACCTCCCAAGAGACTTGGGAAGTACTTTCTTCATACTTCTCATCAAATGCAAGGGCTAGGAAGAACCAAACTTCGGATGGAGTTCACAACCTTGAAGAAACAACAAAAGAAAAGTGTAGCTTGCTATGTGACCAAGGTGAAGGATATAGCTCACCAACTCGGGAGCATTGAAGAAGAACTAGAAGAGGAGTAGATAGTAAGGCATATCATAAATGGTATCAAGGCTTATGACAAATGGGAATCCTTCACCACAACAATGAACCTATATATGGACATGCAAATACCTGACCTCAACGCATTGATGGGGCAACTCTTCACACATGAGACAAATCTCAACAAGAATGGAGATAACTCTAGAGGTAATCAGTCTTCAGCCCTTTACACAGATAGAAATAAGAGTAAAAATAAAGGCAAAGGTACAAGGAATGAAGAAGAGGCAAGTACCTCTCAAGTGAACTTCATAGGTAGAGGAAGAGGTACTAGAGGAAGGGGCAGAGGAGGAAATCAAGGCAAGGGGAGATCATACAAATCTTCACTTTGCAATATTTGTGGGTTAACCAATCATACCACAAATGAGTGCTTCAAGAACACAAAGAATCAGAGAGGAAGAGGTTTCCACAGAGGAGGCTATGGACAATCCAGAGGCAGGTTCAATAATGTAGGAAGTAATGATCATCATAATTACAACCAAGGCTACAACAACAACAACAACTATCAAGGAGGTTTGAGAGGTACAAGAGACTACGATAACTATACAAAAGACCAAGAGGATTCTCTATTGATCATGAACATGACATCCAAGCAAGGTAAAGATGATGAACATCTATTCTATATTGATTCTGATTGTTCCAATCATGAGGCTAGAAATGTAGCAATGTTATTTGATCTTGAAGAACCTAAAGGAAAGCATGAAGTGTAGACAGGTGATGAAACTAGGCACTCTGTAAAGAAGATTGGAAATGTTAAAGCATCTGATGGTAACATGAACCTCTTAAGTAAGGTATTATATGTGCCAACCATAACAAAAAACCTAATTAGTGTTGGGTAGATTGTTGAGAAGGGCTTACAAGTTAGATTCATAAGGCATGGATCATATGTGGAGGACCCTCAACAAGGCTTCAAGAGGATTGAAAAAGGTAAAAAATCTGGTAAACTCTTTACATTTGAAGTTGAAGATACCAGAAATATTGCTCTCTTCAATTACAAAGATCAAACCCTATTTGGACTAGAGATATGGCATAAGAGACTAGGTCATATAGGTGAAAGAACACTAAGGCAAATATGCAAGGATCAGAGTATGCTTGGCATTCCAAATGTGTCCAAGAAACACATGATTTACAAATGTAGAGCATGCCAATTTGGCAAATCACACAGGCAACCATTCAATAGAAAAGGATACATGTATGAAGAACACTTGAAGCTTGTGCACACATATGTATGGGATCCAAGCAAAGATCCATCAATGTCAGGATCAAGGTACTATGTTCCATTCATAGAAGACTATAGTAGATGGATAATACTTTACTTTATGAAGCATAAAGATGAAGTCTTTACTTATTTCAAGAAGTACTTGGCATTGGTTGAGAATCAAACACGTAGAAGCTTGAAGAGGCTCATATCTGATGGGGGTGGTGAGTATTTCTCACACGAATTTGACTCCTTCTTACAAGACAGAGGCATAAAGAGAGAGGTTACAACAAGGTACACTCTTGAACAGAATGGAGTGGTAGAGAGAAGGAATAGACTAGTAGTACAGTCTATAAGATCAATGTAGAATGAAAAGAAACTTCCAAATTACTTATGGGTAGAGGCTGTTTCCACAACCACATACTTAATTAATAGAATTCCATCCAAGTCCTTGGATGGAATGACACCTTATGAGGCATGGAATGGTAGGAGACCTTCCTTAAAACATTGTAAAATCTTTAGGTGCATTGCTTATGCACATATACCCTCATAAATTAGAGGAAAGTTTGATCCAAAAGTTGAAAGGTGTATATTCATTGGATATGATCAAAATCAGAAAGGATATAGGTTGTAAAATCCCACTAACAAAGGATTTACAGTTAGTAGGGATGTAATGTTTGATGAAAATAACTCCTGGTTTGAAGATGATTGCAGGAAAATGAAGCTATCTTATGAATTGGAAAGTGATTTTCCAACTCTCACTCAAGAAGAACCACAAATACCAGAATATGTCAATGCAGAAGATGAAGAACAAATTGACTACAAAGCATGGAAGTCCAAGGGCAAGAGAAAATTCAAACAATTGGAAGACATTCTAGAGTCATCCAATCAAGCACTTAGAAGATATCAAAGGGAGAGTAAGAAACCCATAAGGTGTGGCTATGACACATCATGAGTCACCACGCATTCTATATACATGACTAAAGATTCTATGTTAGAGGAACCTTCTTCATTTGAAGAAGCCAATAAGAAGGAAGAATGGGGAGCAGCTTTGCAGTAAGAAATTGAAGCACTTCAAGAGAAAAATACTTGGGATTTGGTCCCCAAGAAACCAAGCACGAAGGTAATAGGATCCAATTGGATTCACTAAGTAAAGAAGAATTCAAATGGTTCAATAAATAGGTACAAAAGTAAGGCTAGTAGCAAAGGGGCTTGCTCAAACCCATGGAGTTGATTATGAGGAGACCTTCTCACCTACGGCTAAAATGCCAATAAATAGGGTTTTAGTAAGTATTGTTGCTTCAAAATTGGAACTTGTATCAATTAGATGTTAAAAATGCATTCTTTAATGGATTGATGTATGACGAAGTCTACATGGCTCAACCACCTAGATATGAAGACAAGGATAAACCAGAATATGTATGCAAATTAGGGAAAGCACTTTATGGTTTGAAGCAAGCTCCTAGAGCTTGGAACCATATGCCTCACATATTTGTAGGACCAATGTTTTATTGCTAGCAACATAGATTCGTCTTTCTTCATTAAGAAGAATAACTCAGAAGTTATTTATCTATTTGTTTATGTGGATAACATTATCATTACACGGTATGATGCCAATGGCACCAAGAAAATTAAAGCTCAGATGATGAAAGAGATTAAAATCAGTGACCTTGGGTTGTTAATATACTTTCTTGGATTAGAACTTATATATTCAAATTTTGGTGTCTTTATTACATGGAGGAATTACATTCATGATATGCTTGTTAAGTTCAAGATGGAGAATGCAAAAATTACAGGTACACCCATGGAACTCAATCACAAACTTAGTTCTCATGAGGGAGAACTAATTGAAGATATTATATGTTATCAGAGGCTTGTTGGGAGTCTCAATTATGCAACCCTAAGAGGAGTGGACATATGCTATAGAGTACTTACATTAAGTCAATTTATGCATACACCAAGAAAACCTCACATGGAAGCTCCCAAGAGGATCTTAAAGTATCTAAAGGGTGCCATAAATGAAGGGCTATTTTATCCATTCACATATGACTTGGATATCAAGCTATATTCTGATGCAGATTGGGCTGGCTCAAAAGATGATAGGAGGAGCACTTTTGGATACTTACCTTTTGCAGGTTCAAAGCTAGTTTCATGGACATCAAAGAAATAACAAATTGTGACATTATAATCAATTGAAGCAAAATATAGAGGCTTAGAAAATGCAACATAAGAGGCTATGTGGCTTAAGCTACTTTACATAGATTTGGGATTACATTCTTATACTCCAATGATTTTTGGAGATAACACTAGCTCACTTCATTTGGCTGCTAACCCTTTATATCATGCAAGGACTAAGCACATTGAAGTGCACTATCATTATGTGATAGAGACGCTGCTTAGCAAGGACATCCAATTGTTCTATGTATCAACCAATTTGCAATGTGCATATATGCTAACCAAATCTTTGGATGGAACTAAGATGAACAGGTTCAAGATGATGATTGGATTGCAAGAAACCAGGAAGAAATGAAGAACAAGCATGTTAGGCTTGAGAGGGACCTGTTGGAACAAATGAGTCCAAGCCTACATACTTGAACAATTAGCATATTCTTCATATAGTCACATATGACTATTCCCTTGTAAAATGAATTTACTTTTATCCTTGTAAAAGTGCATATGTTAATTGCACTACTCTCATGTGGAGTTAGCAGGAATCAAATCACGAGTCACTTGTTAGGTGATTGATGGCAAAGCAAGTCCTAAAGTTCAGGATTCAATTTATGGTAAGAGCTTGAATTTGAATTTAAAAAATGGCTCCAACTCCAAGCTATAAAAATGGATCAAAATCTCACATGAGTAGAGCCCATTTTGGAGATCATTTGAGAGGGATCTATAGTGCTTAGTGAGCTCATCCTATAGCCCCATCATTACCCTCACATTGTGCAATCATATATTTCTAGTGTACGTGTAACTCTATGTGATTTAATACATATACATTGATCATATCTCACTCTCTCTTCTCTATCAAGTTCATCTCGGAACAATTCATCTTAGAACAGTTCATCTCAGAACAGTGATCTTCTTAGACTAGAGTCTCAGTGCATACTTGATCATTCAGTGTGATTTAAAGTGGTATAGATTTAGTATACTGTCTATTTTATTGTTACAAAGTCTCATTGTCATTGCCTTTATCAATCTCGAGATATTTTCAAAACTCTGCTCAGTGGTGTGCATATTATAGAAGCTCGAAAATATCAGGATGATCATATGAATTTCTAAGCTTATTTCTTAGAGTACACGTAATCATTTCAAGTGAGATAACTTGTGATTAGTAGCTATCTAAGTCAATTAGATAATCCCAAAAGGAATTTCATCAATTGCTAGCAGGTTGAGAGCACTGCTCATTTTCTTGAGCATATGTAGAGACCAAAATAGCAAGTTCTAGCTCATAGTTGAATCTCCTACTCATCTATTTTGATCCATTGATTAGAGGATCTTACTCCAAAGCACTTAGGTGATTGTTTGTGTTTCTTGGGAAGCTTAAGGGGTCTACATTACACTCCTCAACTTGTCTTTGGTTGGTGTGAGGCATGGATTTTCAGCACCACTTCATTTCTAGAATCTATCGACCATCTCATCAAACATTCAGCACACCTCTCTTTCTAGATCTTCCAAAGGGTCTCACCTCTTATAGCATTCCAGAGTGTTGAGGAATTACCGATTGCTTCACCCAATAGTGCTTGCTTCCAATGCTGAGGAACAATCGATTGCTTCATCCAATAGTGCTTGCTTCTAGTTGTTTTGTCCTTGTAGCAATATGATTCTCCCAAGGGCTTGCGAGAGCGACATTGATTTGGGGCAAGAAAAGAAGAGGTATCCCAAGTCCTCTTTGCCATGATGGCATCTTTTACACCAAAGAGGGGCGCCGCAAATTTTTTCAGCTTTTACATTGATCCGGATTCCTCAATGGATGATTTGCCACATAAAAACCGTGTGAACATGGTTTTTTAGATGAGCTTAATAATTTTTTTATTCTAGGTAATGAAAAAAGGTTGTGGAATGTAAAGTGCAAAATACAATAAAGAAACTTTAACCTACTATCATTATTAGACTATTACAATAATCATAGAATCCAACATAAGCTCAAACTTAATCTCCATACAAGTGCTCAAATTTGAAGCCCCATGTGGCATCAAGAGAGGTTTAAGGCATCAAAGGAAACCTTAGATTTTGATATAGGCTTTATCATGAAGCTCAAGAATTTTGAAGAAGCTTCAAATGATGCCCTCATGTTGAACTTGGACATCAATTATACCCCCTCTCAAGTATATATTATAGAGGGGATTCATGATTGAATGTTATCCAATGCCAATGTGAGATCTTAAAATGAAGCAGATTTGCCAAGTGGCATGACAATTGGATATGTGTATGCTTGACATATTGAAGCTGATTGGACTATGGAGACTAGGTCCTAGGTCCACTCGGCACTAGGACTCGGGTGTGTCAAGTGGGCACTATATGTTTTGAGTTTTAGATTTTAATTTATATTTTTTTGATAATCAGATGTATAATAACTATTAAGTATGTACGAGAGTTTTAATGAAGGTTAATTTCACATCAAACATGCCTCTAAAGTTTGCATGTGCATTGTACTGACATCATCGTTGATTCTCAAATCATCAATTCATGGCCAAGTTACCAAAGCTAACTCGCGAGTTGCCATTGCACCAAGCTTGAAGCGGGATAGATGATAGATCAGAGAGTCCAGAATCTAGACTCAGAGTTGCTCATTACTCACAGTGCTACGCAATGCTTATTGCTCAATTGTAAGTTGACACTTAGACTTGTGTGAATCATTGGTGTCATTGAATCTACACTCTATAGTGCTCTAGTAGTGACACACTTCAATGATTGCACTCTACTGCTCAGCTACAACCTACAATGCTATCACCTACATCTTGTGAGCTCAAACTTTGAATCAACTTGATCACTGCGATTTGTCACCTATAGGTTGTGTGTGCCATCAAGGAATAGCTAATCGTGGACTAACCTGGATTTCTTGCATCATATTTGCTACCTATGAGGTTTTGTGCTTGCAGGTCAAGACCCAAGAGTTGAGAGGCTGTGCAATGTTAAGTTTCTTGGTTTCTTCTTTTTGTTAAGGGACCTATGGTTTGTCTCACATTTCCATGTGTTGAAGGACGTATTGCAATAGCCTGATCTTCTAATTTGAATACCAAGATACTGAGCACAACATGTCAAAGGAAATGAATTGTGCCCATTTTCACCTATGGAGATCTCCAAGGACTGTTCTTTGTTGTATGCTGATCATACTTTATTTCTTCTACCTCTTTCAATCTGGGGACAATGTGTTTGTTGTTGCTTCTTTTCCAATAGATTTATAGCTGTGTAGTTATGCTGTTGAATGTTCTTAGAGGGCTTTCTTTGAATAGAATTATGGCTCTTGGTGCTGACATGCTATATGTTTTAAGAAATTGATGCATCATCCTTTAGGCTCTTTAATCACTCCAATGTGAGTTCTTGGTTTACTAGACTGGAAACAAAGGGCATCTATATGGGAATCCAAGAGAGCATTGAGTGTATGCACGTTATTTGTAGTCACATAATTGTCTTAAGAATGTTCTATTTATTTATAAAACATAATTCCATTAGTTTGTGTTCTTTCTGCCTTTTAATAGGTTTTCTATGCTGGTTCAAGAGGGACTATTGAGCAATTATAACTAAATATCATGGCAATGTGCGAAATTATATATACATTGTTTTGAGAAAAAATCTATGAATTCGAGAAAATAAGAGTTGAAGTTTGTCAAAGGATGGGTGAAGATTCTAAGCTCAACAATACAATCTTAGTATAGGCATCTATAATTTAGGTACAATCTAATATTAGAATATAAGGAGTTGTTTTACACCTAACTATGGGGATTCTATCATTATTAAATGGGCTTGGGGGGAACATTTTCCATGAGATCTTTTCCAAATCATATAGATAAATTCTTTTAAGAAAAGTAAGCCATTATGACCATTATCTTTGATTTTTGGAAAAATTTCCCAAGGCTTTCCTCTTTAAAAAAAAGGGACGTTTGCCCAAGGTAGCTCTGATCTCCAAAGATTCCACAGGGAAATATCCAAAATCCTTCGTTCTCCTAACAAGATTTCCTGGTAAGTGGAGGAACTAATCTTTGCAAAGATTATGAATTAAAGTAGTTTGTGACTGAATTTACTAATAATGAAAGAAAATGTGGATAGTGTCCTACTAATTGCTGTTGATATATTTAGGTAGTGATGTGTGTGAACACTCTAGGACCGCCGGGGCACTTTTTTCCCTCTTTAGGAGGTTTTTTTCCCTCGGCTTGTATATACGCCTATTGCCCTAATGGGCTACTTATCTTTGTACATTCTCTAGTAATACATTCAGTCTTGTGTGTTGTGCTCCAAGCTTCTTCTTCTTCCTTGTGCTGTTCGCGTGCTTCCGCAGACGTCTAACTCCAACAATTGGTATCAGAGCAGGCCGTTGCTTCTTCTAGGGCGCCGTCGACACTCCTCCGTTTGCAGTCTCAGATTCGCACAAAATTTGGTGAGCTCGTTTCGGCCTCCGAACGCACTATCGCAGTGCTTGTGCAGGCTATTTCGTCCTTTTGTGCCAAAGGTATATACTAGTTTCTGTTCGCCAGTTTAAGCGTCTCGAAGTCTGCTACAGGTCTAGCAGAACTCGTCTGGGCAGTTCTGTTCAACTTTTTGAGATACAGTCAATTTTTTGCATCAAGGTATTTTAGTCACCGGCCATGGCTGAAAGCAGTGATGTATTCCGTATGTTGGCTGTTGAGGATAAGTTGGATGGTAACAACTACCCATTATGGGCTTATATGATGCGACATGTACTGGTTGCAAAAGGATTGTGGAACATTGTGCAGGGTGTTGAAAGACGTCCTGTTACACCTGTAACGACAGGTACTGAAAATACAGGTGTTGGAGCTGCGAAGATGGTGTCGAAGATGATATTCCGCAGATTCCTGTTCGTGCTGCTGTTTCTGTTGCACCTACTGCAGAGCAGATTCGTTGGGATGGCAGAGATGCCCAGGCACATGCATTGATAGCTTTGTCTGTCAAACGTGCCATTATTCCTCACATTCGCTCTTGTAGAACAGCAAAGGATGCTTGGGATACACTTACCACTTTGTACCAGGCTAGGAATGAGGCTCGTGTTGCTTACCTCCGAAAACAGTTGGAGAGTGAGCACATGAATGAAGGTGATTCGATGGATAGTTTTCTTACAAAGATCAAAGACCTGAAGGAACAATTGATTTCTGCTGATGAGGTTATACCAGATAGCTCACTTGTGCAGACCGTTCTGAATGGCCTTCCTGATTCATATCAAAGTTTTGCCTCTACTCTTCGATTGATGATGAAAGGCAATCCGAATGCCTTGTCATTTGAGGAATTAGTCTCTGTTCTATTGCTGGAAGATCAGTCCAGGCAGAACAGGTCCATTATGCGTGTTGCAGATAAAGCTTTCCTGGCTAGTCAGAAGGGCAAAGGAAAATGGAGCTCTTCTACTAGTAAGCAGAAATCTGCAAATGCTGCACAATCGAAGAACCAGGATAAAGATGAGAAGAAATCAGAAAAGCAAAAATTGTTCTGCAAGTACTGTAAAGGAAATGATCATATTATAAAGAACTGTCCAAAACTGGCTGCTAAAGAGGCAAAGAAGAAAGAGGCTGGAATGGTTGTTGCAGAGGCCTCTACACCAAAAACAGAGTCTGCAAATCTTGTGCAGGAAGAAGAATGGGCGTTTACTACTGTCTGTAGTTTTGACCCATCTTCTCATGATCAGTGCATGTCTGCAGTAGACTCAGATGTTTGGTACTTTGACAGTGGGGCGACCAAACATATTACCTCGCAGCGCAGTTTCTTCTCTTCACTCGAGCCTGCCCCTACAGGGAATACTGTCACATGCGCCAATAACTCCTCTTATCCTGTTATGGGAGTTGGTAAGATCATTCTGACTACTGCTGATGGTAGTTCTTTCACTTTGTCAGATGCTTTATTTGTGCCAGGGATCAAAAAGAACCTGTTATCAGTTTCTGCATTAGCCAAGATTGGCTTGGTTGTGAAATTCGTTGATGACAGGTGTACAGTCCATGATCTCTCAAATGGCGATGTGATTATTGCTTCTGGCATTTTATGTCGTGGGCTGTATAAGCTCATAGACTATGAAAAGTCTGTGAATGATTCGGCATGTGCAGTTCATGATTCTCAGGCTATGTCAGATGCAAAGCTTTGGCATGCACGCTTTGGTCATCTGAATTTTGCTAGTTTGTTACGCCTGCAGAAATCTGAAATGGTGTCCTCTTTGCCCAAACTTGAGGCACCTGGAAAACATGTTTGTGAAGGCTGTATTTTGGGCAAAATGCAGCGTTCTTCCTTTCCAAAAGATGGTTCAGTTCGGGCTATGCAGAAATTGCAGCTTGTACATAGTGATGTCTGTGGTCCTATGCAGACACCCTCTTTTGGAAATTACCTTTACTTCGTGGCTTTCATTGATGATTTTTCCAGGTATGCATGGGTATATCCACTCAAAGCAAAGTCCGAAGTGTTCATGTGCTTCAAACAGTTTTTGGTTTTGGCTGAAAATCTGTTAGCATGTAAAATGGGCACCCTCCGTTCTGATCGAGGGGGGGAATATATGTCTTCAGATTTTAATGCATTTCTGGCTGAACGTGGGATAAAACACCAGTGTATAGTGCCGTATACACCTCAACAGAATGGAGTTGCTGAACGAAAGAACAGGTCACTCATGGAGATGGCGAGGTGCATGGTCAAAAGTCAGGCTTTACCACATAGTTTCTGGCTTGAGGCTGTCATGTGTGCAGCATATGTACTGAACAGGTGTCCCACGAAAGCGTTGCAGTCTATCACTCCATATGAGGCTTGGCATGACCGCAAGCCATCTGTTGCTCATCTGCGTGTTTATGGTTGTTTGGCATATGCATTAGTGCCTGAACAACATCGCAGAAAATTGGATGATAAGGCAGTAAAATGTATTTTTGTTGGGTACAGTTCTGAAAGTAAAGGCTATCGTCTGTATCATCCACAGACTAAACGCATTCTGGTTAGCCGTGATGTTGTCTTTGTGGAAGATGCTATTCAACCATTGCTCTCATGTACTAAGGAGACATCTGTTAGCTCCAAAGACATGTATGATACTTTGATGCCTCTTTTTACAGGTGGACAGGCTAGCGCTGGTCCTAATGAGGCAACTTCTCAGCCTTTGCAGATTTCATATGATGATGCAGATCATTCCATTTCTGATGCAAATTTACATGATGCACTTGTTGATGAGAGAGCTGATATTGAACAGGCAAAAACTATGCCAAAATGGCTGGTGTAGACTTTGCGTGACAGCAAATTAGATGCACCTTTGTCATATCGTACTCGTTCAGGCTCTCATAGTACCTCCTTTGCATCAGATTGCTATGCTATGGCTGCATCTAGTCTCTGTGATGAGAATGAGCCTGTTTCTTTTGATGAAGCACAAAATTCAGAAAATTGGATGGCTGCTATGCAATCTGAATATGATGCTATAATGAAGAATGGTACATGGTCTTTATGTGACTTGCCTCCTGGCAAGAAGGCCATTGGCACTAAGTGGGTATACAAGCTGAAGCGTAAACCTGATGGTACAGTTGACAGGTATAAGGCTAGGCTTGTTGCAAAGGGTTATGTGCAGGAAAGAGGCATTGATTTTGATGAGACCTTTGCACCTACATGCCGTATGACTACTGTTCGGAGCATTTGTGCACTTGCAGCCCATCATGGTTGGAATGTACATCAGTTGGACATTAAAACAGCATTTCTGAATGGTGACTTGCATGAAGAAGTGTATGTTTTTCAGCCCCGTGGCTTTGTGCAGAAAGGGCATGAAAACCAGTTGTGCAGGTTAAAGAAGGCGTTATATGGTTTAAAGCAAGCACCACGTGCTTGGTATGAGAAAATACATGCCTATCTGATTGCACATGGTTTTGAGAACAGTCCAACTGAAAGCACCTTATATGTTAAGCGTGCTAATGATGTGCTTTTGATCATTGTTGTCTATGTAGACGACATGCTGCTCACTGGTCCTCTTGAGAAGCATATTGCTGATTTCAAGGCTGATTTGCATGCCTCATTTGAGATGTCTGATTTGGGGCATTTGCATCACTATTTGGGCATTCAATTTATGCAAGTTGATGGTGGAATGGCTTTGTGTCAAACGAAATATATTGACACATTATTGCAGCGTTTTGGCCTTGAAGACTGTAAGCCTATTGCCACTCCTATGGAGACAGGTTTACGATTGAGTCTTCATGATGCTGGAGATGCATTTGATGTTGTTCTCTATCAGCGGGCTGTTGGATGCTTGATTTACTTATGCATTACTCGGCCAGATATTCAGTTTGCTGTCTCACAGATGAGCAGGTTTATGCATTGCCCAGGAGTCACGCATTGGAAAGCGGTTAAGCGCATCTTTCGCTACTTGAGTGGTACTCGGCTACTTGGGTTGTTTTATCCCAAGGGGGGATCACTACCGCCAGATTTGCATGCTTTTTCTGACTCAGATTGGGTTGGTTGCTATGACACTCGTGTGTCCACCAGTGGTTTTTGCTTCATGCTTGGTAGCTCATGTATATCTTGGTTGAGCAAGAAGCAGCCTACTGTGGCCACTTCCAGTTGTGAGGCTGAATATAGGGCAGCTTTCACAGCGACTGTTGAGTGTGTGTTGCTCAGACGCCTTATGGCTGATTTGGGTGTTGGCCAGTCTTCTGCCACCACCATCTTCACTGACAGTCAGAGCGCATTGGCAGTTGCGAGGAACCCTGTGTTCCATGCTCGCACTAAGCACATTGAGGTGCATTATCACTATGTCAGGGAGAGGTTCTCTGCTGGGGAGATCAGCTTGGCATATGTGCCCACGCAGGAGAACATTGCAGACCTTTTCACGAAGGCTCTGCCTAGGGAGAAGTTTGAAGCTTTCCGCAAAGCTTTGGGCTTACTTCCTTTTGTGGAGTGATTTCCACATAGCTCGGCACTTCCTTATACATGAGTGCCAGCTCCTTGTTCACCGCATCACTCCCAGGGGGGATTTGTTGATATATTTAGGTAGTGATGTGTGTGAACACTCTAGGACCGCCGGGGCACTTTTTTCCCTCTTTAGGAGGTTTTTTTCCCCCGGCTTGTATATACGCCTATTGCCCTAATGGGCTACTTATCTTTGTACATTATCTAGTAATACATTCAATCTTGTGTGTTGTGCTCCAAGCTTCTTCTTCTTCCTTGTGCTGTTCGCGTGCTTCCGCAGACGTCTAACTCCAACAATTGCACCTTGAACAAAGTCAATTACCATTACATTCTAAACCTTTGTTACTACCCTTCATGAAGAATGAGACATTGTAGGATTCTGTGCCTAGCTGAAATTGGATTAACTCTAGTGACAAACCTTTAAACTGATTGCTTGCCTAGGGGACAACCCAGTATCTACTAAGTCTCATTAGAAGCTTATCACATAATTCATCTTGTTTTTTACTACTTTTATAGATGATCTGACCACGTGGCATTCTCCTCTTTAATCCTATAACTAAGCCAATTAGTATTGTTCATAAGGATGTAATATTTGGCATATACTTAGTTTCTAAAAACAAGTACATTGTGAAGTCTATAAGACATGTGGACTCCTTAATTAGGATCCAAGACATCACTCCAACTTTGATTTCATCTTTTGAATAATGTGGCCCCTAATCCCTGGGAATAATTTTTTTTATTTTGGCAGTCTAACCTATCCAGAGGGAATTGTTTAGGATGAAATCAATATTAGAGTAAGTAACTTGAGGTAATAAATGATTTGTTCTAATATTCATTCAAAAGAGGCACGTTTTTTAATAATGTGGCCCTTAATCCCTACGAAGAAATTTTTTAATTTGGCATTCCAACCTATCCAAAGGGAATCCTATATGATGAAATCAATATTAGAGTAAATGACCTGAGGTAACAGAAGACATTGTTTTTGGAACTCACAAGATGGAACCTGTTTAGTGAAGTAACAATCTCCCCTGAAGGAGAAGCTTGTCTAGTTTTTGTTTTCACACAATTAGAGTCTATGGATCAAACAACAAGCCCAATCAGAATCATTGATGCTTCTAGTGATCCATTTAACTGCCATTCTCTCTGCCATTTTGGAAGGATCATACATACTCAAGCCACCCTTATCTACAGGCATACAACATGTGCTCCAAGCAACTTTGTTGATTATCAAGCCAATTTCATTCCCATGTCATGGGAATCCTCTAACAAGTTTGACCATTAGATTGATTTCTTTCAAGTTACCAAATTATTACTAGTCTTTCGAATTGCTAAATTATTGCTTGATAACAAAGAACTAGAAGGCAATGATTTGAAGGACTTGTAGAAGGCTTTTTACAAGTGGTTTTGCAAGTCATGCCCACTATATCTTGGATATGGTGAATTGATCAATTCTATGGTGAGTTCAAGAAAGCTCTTTTTGAGTTACTTAACTTTTCCTTAATTTCCTCTTGTATGCTGGTACAGGTGCTATCAAGCAATCACATTGAATATCACTTGTATATCTAACGAATTGTGACTTCTTAATATACAAAAAAAAATTAGAAACTGGTCAATAGAAGTGGGTCTCATTTTCTTTCTGCAATATAGATATTTTTGTAAGTAGGATGTGCTATATGATAGAGATGTTGAGATGGATATCTCCATGATAAGTTTTAAGTCTTTCTTGACTATTAATTTGCTAGTAGAAGGCTTTTTACAAGTGGTTTTTCTCTAGATTACAAGTGGTTTTGCAAGTCATGCCCACTTTATGTTGGATATGGTGAACTGATCAATTCTTTGGTGAGTTCAAGAAAGCTCTTTTTGAGTTCCTTAACTTTTCCTTAACTTCTTGTATGCTGGTACAGGTGCTATCAAGACAATGGTGAGAATATGTGTAGTACAAAAAATCCTATTGAAAAGCTATGCTAATATTGTGAATCATGCTAATCGTTTTTATCTTTTGTGAGTTCTAATATGCTTCCTTTATTCATATTTTATATAACTCATTCTTTTTAGCAATTTCTTCATAAATAAAGAACATCATAAAAACCAAGGAAGTACATAATGTTCCTTCAAAATCTAGAGGGTTTCCATTTCGTGGTAATTCCTTATTGGTGGTGATTTCTCTATAGATAAAATTGAATTGGTTGGTGTCTTAATCTATTTAGAGATTATTTAGTATTGATAAACAAGGCTTGGTATGTATGTTGATAAATTTATTGATGGACAAGATTGATAAACAAATAGAGCTATGTATATTGAATTTTTGTTTGTATTGAACAAGACTTAGCTAGTGTTTTTATCTATTGAACTTTCCATGTTTATCGATAAACATGACTTTCTACTTTGTATTGATAATCATGAATTGGTTATTTTCTTCATTTTCTAAGATTTTTGTTGGGTTTGATAAGCATGAATTGGTTTTCTACAATTGTACTAATAAACATGACTTGCAAGATGTTTCTATTTATTGGAAACACTGAAAGACAATTCAGTGGTATTAGTGACACATCAAATGGAGTATTTTCCCTTGATGGATACTGTTTTGGTAAGGTAATAAAATATTAATCAATGTTTCTCTCCTAATTATTATCTATAGCACACCAAATATTAATTTTGTAAGCTTTATTGCATGTTTTTTGTGTAGTTTTTTTCCACTATTGATGTTAACAAGAATTTGCATGTATTTCTTGTATATCTATGTTTTTTTAGTTGAACCATATATGGTAATAACGGACATATAATGAGTTCTAAAGTATTCATTTGATTGAAAGAACTGATAGAATCTCAAGAATCCCTACATTAGATGAGGTTTTTAATATGCATTTAATTGAGATATAATCATCTTATAGGATCTTCATAATGTGGAAAAGCCTAAGGCACTTTGGTAGCTTGGAGGATCGTACGCTGGCTACTACACTAGAATCACAGTAAGAAATCATGTCATATGCATCTTAGCATTTTTCTATGCAATAAGGTCACTGCTTATACATACATGTAGCATGTTGCATCAAGTGCCTGCCATAATGTGGGTCCTTGGAGACAAGAAGTCAATATTTAAGCTTGAACATCAAATACATGTTTTGATTGTTTGCATCTTAACATTTTTGCAAGTAATTATCTCATTAGTTGTATATATGTGTACCAATTTTCATCAAGTATATGTTGTAGGTTCTAGAAGAGCTTCATCATCATTGCAGAGACCATCAAACTAGCTCATGGTGAAGATGGTGAATTTAGACATGCAAATTATTGTCTTATGGTACTGAGCTCTAAGCTTCTAACCATTATAAGATTTAAGACTTTGTCTAATTACAAGCAGTAGAGTTTTCAAACGAGTCTTATTGTACCTTGTGACCTAGCATAGTTCATGAAGTTTTGTTGTGTTTTTTGTGCTCCTGTTTCAACGGTTGTTGGTGATTATTACAAGAAGCATTGATTGTTTTGTATGTACAACCATGCAAAATGGAGAATATACTTATTGAGTTGGAGTAGGTCGGAATAGACAATGATCAGCTCTATATGTAGTTGATGATAGGTGAGAGGAGTATGAATTGCCTTAGAGTGGAATAAGTGCTTGCTGAGATAGTGATAGATGGTTCAGATAGAAAAAGCTATGAGACTAGTGGGCAATGTGGAAAAAGGGAATTAATGAACGTAAGAGTATGTATAGAACAAAAAGAAATGTTAAAATTTTGTGTTGGTATTGCAAATTATTATAAGCTTTTATATCTTCTATGAGTTTAATAGGCTATCTATTTCATACTATATTTGTAACTTCTCCATCAACTCTCATTTAAGAAAACTATACATCACACACACATAGAGAGAGAGATATATACAATGATAAAGAGAGATCTTTGGTATTTTTTTGTATAGATCTATATGAGATGAAGGATGCTAGACCTTTATCCTTCCATGAAATCAAGTCATCATCAAAGCATGATAGGATCATAAGGTACTTTTTTTCTTGTGGATTCTCTTGCAAGCCATGACTTGATGCAAACTTCATTTCATTTCCACACTGTAGGCTGATCCAATCATGTTACCATTGTTTGTTATTTATAGTTATGATGGCATGTTGAAGCAACATTAGCTTGTGGTTCGATGGAGTTGACTGCCATTGTGAGCCTCATTTCTCATTGTGCAATCTAGATGTTGGTTGTCATTGACTTAGTGTGTGCCATATAATGATAGAAGTTGATTATTTTGCACTACTAGAGGTAATTTTCTTGATATTTTGATTCTTGAAAACTTTGAAACTTGATAGTGATGTCCCAAAGACTACTACTAGCTATAAGTAACCATCATTTGGATTCTGTGTTGTTTGTTGGTGATTAAAGTTTGAGCATGGAGTAGAGAGTTCTCTTGAATTTGTATGATCATTATTTTATTCAAGAATGAGGATTCATGATGCTTATATTGTGTCATGTTATATGTGAGGTGAATGACTTATAATCATGGTTTTCCACATGCCATCACCTATGTGGCACACATACAAAAAGAAATTGGGTAGCATCACACACAAAGGGGGGATCCATAGTGCTGATATGCTGAGTATTTGAAGGTGGTAGAAGAGGAAAAGGGGATCGCAACTTTTGCAATCAGCCAAGCTAAAGGAATAGGAATGAATCTCTTGTATGTTGTAGTTCAAAAGGGTGATCCATGAGGGAATGCCCATTTTATTGAAGGAGAGGAAGTGTGGTTGAGGAGCTAAGGAGTAAAAGGGTGGGAGGGAGATCTAGGTTTGTTTTTGGCATTTTCCTAAAGAATGGGAAAAATGTGAGAAGCGCATGGACAAGGGCTCTACATTCTAAGGAGAGGGCTCAGTGCGAAGAGAAGAGAAGAGAGGATAAGGATTAAAAGAAAAGAGAGAAGAGGAGAGAAAGGAAGAAAAGAGAGGGAAGAGAAGAGGACAAAGTACGAGTAGAGAGGAAAGAGGGGAAGAGGTGAAAGAAAGAGAAGGAATAGGACGAGAAAGGCAGAGAGAAAGGGAGAGTTAGAGAAAAAAAGAGAAGGTCTGAGGAAAGAGAGGAAAGTAAAGAAGGTTGAGAAAAAGAAAGAGAGCAAAGAAAGAGAAGAGAGGAGAGGAGAAAGGCTGAGAGAAGAAAAGGAAGAGATGGGTTCAGAGAAAGCAAGATAATAGAAAAGGGTTGAGATAAAGGAAGAGAAGAGGAGAGGTAGGAAGAGAAGAGACGAGAGGAGAAGGGATAGGAGAAAGGAAGAGATAAGAGGAGAGGGCTGAGAGAAAGGAAGAGAAGAGAGGGAAAGAGAAGAGGATAGAAAGGAAAAAAAGATAAGAAAGGAGAATAGATGGGCTGAGAACGAAAGAAAAAGGGAAAAGAGAAATGCCGAGAGTGAAGAGAAAAGAAGAGGGGAGAAGAGAAGGGCTAAAAGTGAAGAGAAGAATAGAGTGGATAAGATCTTAGAGAAAGGAAGAGAAGAAGAGAGAAACGAAGAGAAGAGGGGGAAAGAGAAGACATAAAGGACGAGAAAAGGGATGGGAGTGAAGAAAAGATAAGATAGGAGAAGGGCTGAGAGAAGGGAAGAGAAGAGGAGGCAAAGGAAGAGAAGAGAGGGTAAGAGAAGATGAGAAAGGAAGAGTAGAGAGGAAAGAGAGGAAGAGGTGAAAGAAAGAAAAGGGCTAAGAAGAGAAAGGTTGAGAGAAAGGATGAGTTAAGATAGAAAGAGAAGGGCTAAGAAAATAAGAGTTGAGAGAAAGGGAGAAACAATGAAAGAGTCAAAGGGAAGAGAGAAGGTTGAGAAGAGGAAAGAGAGGAAGAGGTAAAAGTGGATAAAGAGAGGAAATAGAGGAAGAGTAGAAAGTGGAGATGGGTAAGAAGGCGAAAGAGAGGAAAAAAAAAAGCGAAGAGAGTAGAGGAGAAAGCTTGAGAAGAGAAGGAATGAGAAGAGTTGAGAGAAATCAAGAGGAGGGAGGGGAAGAGAAGAGAAGAGAAAGGGAGAGAAGATATGAGAAGAGAAGTGCAAAACGGAATGAACATAAGAGAGGAGAAGAGAAGGATCGAGAGAAAGAAGAGAAGAGAGAGTAAGAGAAGGGGAGAGAAAGGAAGAGAAAAGAGGAGTAGAGAAGGGTTGAGCGTGGAAGAAAAGAGGAGAAGAGAAAGGCTAAGGGTGAAGAGAAGAGAAGAGAGAAGAGAAGGGATGAGAGTGAATAGAAAAGAAAAGAGGAAAAAGGCTGAGAGAAAGAAGAGAAGTGGAGAGAAAGGAAGAGAAGAGTAGGGAAAGGAAGAGAAGAGAGAAGAGTAGAAAGGATGAGAGAGAAGAGAAGACTAGAGAAAGGGATGAGAGAAAGCAAGAGGAGGAGAAAAAGGAAGAGAAGAGAGGGGAAGAGGAGAGGAGAAAGGAATAGAGATGAAAGAGGGGAGGAGGTGAAATAAAGAGAATGGTTGAGAACTTTGTGCCATAGCTAGTGATAATTACTTCTAACAGTATCCTATTACATCACTCTATAGAAGCCTCCAATCAAGATGAGCTACAATTGATCATCTACAAGACCAAAAAAAATGATGCAAGCTCATGTTGCAAAGAATGGAAATATTTTGATTGAATTAGCATGGGTTTTCACTTCTGTTCCCATTGCAAACCATCTATCCTCTTAGAGTAAATGTACAGAAGTAGATATCTCTTGATCGATCTAGTCTTGACTTTAGAATTGGGCTTGCACAATTTTGCAATGATTTATTTTCCTCACAAGATATCTTCCCAATGCCACTGCTAGCAACTTCAAGGATGCTAGCAACTTCTCCTTGAGTTGCAATCAGATATGGGGTATAAGTGTAGCACAACCTAATAATGCATGACTCTTCAAGGATGTACTCGGAGAGCAATGCTTCCATTGTCAACATTGACCTCTACATGAACTTCACCAAGGATAGGAAATTTTGTGTGCCATGTGCATGCATGCATGTATGTATGTATGTATGTATGTATGTGTGTGTATGCATGTATGCATGCATGTACGCATGCATGCATATATGTATGTATCTATCTATTTGTGCATGTATGTGTTGTACTGTTGTGTATGTACATACACTTAAAATTTACATGGAAAAGCCCTATACATGCATGCGTACATGCATGCATGTATGCATCTATCTATCTGTGCATGTATGTATTTATTATTGTGTATGCGCATACACTTAAAATTTACATGGGAAGCCCATGCATGCATACATGCATCTATGTATCTATCTATCTGTTTGTGCAAGTATGTATTTATCACTTTGTATGTACATACACTTAAAATTTACATGGGAAGCCCTCGAATTAGTATAGAACTTCATATGAAGACCATATTTTTCTACCTCGGCTTCAAGTCTCAAGAGTATTTTTTTGAAATCCAAGGTGCGGGGTCAAATGGAGAAATGATTAGAAGGTAGCATACAAGTACAATTCCTTTTCTGTACGTCAAAGGAAACATAAGCACTTGGGCCTTCCCGCACAAAAGGGCAAAAGAAGAGAGGAAAAAAAGGAAAAAGAGAGCGTACACAGAGAAGACGTTTACTGTGCTGTATTCATTATTGAAACAAGATTTGGACATCGTGTCAAACAATACATCTGAATTGAAGATGATGGACATGACCGCATGCTAGCGGCGCCATGGCAGGCGCACCGGTTCTGCATCTTCAGCCTCTTGTTGCTTGTTGCGACGAATGTACAGGCTGTCAAACCGTAATGTTATAGCCCTCTGCATATCGTCTCCTCAACAAGCTGCGTGTCTATTCCGGACCATTCCCTGTTGAAGATGATGTCGATCACCACGGATCTGCAGCTTCCGCCTTTTTATTCTTCGTCTTCATCTAGTTTCCTGTAGGATTCCAGGCGCTCGAACCTTAGGATTGTAGAGTACTGTGTCATTGTCGCCATAACGTTGGGCGGGAATGGGAGCTCCTTGCATCGCTCCCCGAATCAAGCTCTTTGTCTCTGCATCTCTCCGCCATCATGTGCTATGACTGCAGAAGGCTCCTCATCGAGATGCTGTCTGCCTGCTTCAATATCCGGGTGCTTTCCATATGGCACTTTTGGACAGCTATGTGCTGCGAGTGCGGAATCCCCTTCGTTGACATCGTCTGTGCCTGCTTCAATATCCAAGTTCTTTGCAGGTGCAGCATCCGCCTCGGTCGCCCTACGAAAAGCAGCCGTAGACACACCGCCAGTACTGCTATTACCTTGTAATCCAATGCTGTAGGTTCCCCTCAAACCGCAGAAGTCTGCATGAGGCGGCGCTGTTTGCTCTCCGAGGTCCGTCGTGCCGTCCACCATAACCTGCGATTCACAAGCCCCTGAACAAGCTGGCCTCTCCTGTGGATGCAAAGCACCCGTTTCCTTCTTCTTAAACATCGACCCACAGCAGAGCAGGCCAAACCACGCTGTGAGCACCACCACTAGGGCCACAAGCCAGGCGAGGTGCCGCTCCATGAGGCGCAATCCTCGTGCTTCAGTTGTACCGTAACCACGGTGCACAGCAGGAAAATCTCGCCGCCAAATTGAAATCCACACTCCCCATCGTCAGCACGATCTTTTCCATATCTCAGCAGAAACGGAGGAAGGCGGTTCCGCAGATCAAAATCAAAGAGGATCATGCAGACCCATCAGGAGATCGCCTGATGAAAAACTTTCTAATAACAGAATCCTAAAAAGCTTCCATTGATTCCGCGTTTATTGCAGCGCTTAATACAGTGATTAATGGGGGAGCTCTGATAACCTTTCATTAATCTTGCAATCAAGGCAGTCAATACCACCGTGATTAGAGTACGTGATCAGAGAAATTCTGCTGTGTTCTCAACAGAAAGAACAATGGGTTTGCGAAGAAGACGATTGGCGACATTACATAAAAGAAGTTGAGTTTATAACTTCATATCCGAGAGCACGCTGTTTCTTCGCCACGTTGACAGCTCCAACTCTGCGCATCTCGAGTACGGCAGTCGTTTCTCGTACAACTCATCAACATCTCCGTGCACGTATTCTAACTTTATTGTATTACTTCCGAGAACTCTATGCATGACGATTTTAGGCCGGTGCATGAACGTGGTGAGGTCAAAGAGTAGGGTGGCCCATTGGTGGATCACTCTCTGTGCTGTTGATTGTCATGGGCCATGAAATTCAATGAGTTAAGCATCCGCCTAAAAGAGAAACATGTACGCGGAGAGAGAGAGAGAGAGAGAGAGAGAGAGAGAGAGAGAGAGAGAGGATATATCCTTTGGTTGGCCTAGAGGAGGACACGAGAAGGAAACTATGGGAAAGAAAGACAAACCTTGCACTTGACCTCTTAAATGGACACATACGTATGTACATACATACATACATCATTCATACATGCACATACATACCATTACAAAGTGATTGGGGGTTAGCCATGCCAAATGTTTTTTTTTTTAAATATAAAGGAAGTTCGGCATTAGCCTACTCTCCCGGACTTGAATTAAATAAAGAAAAGTACAAGAGAAGGGGACTAGTGCCCACGGGACCCCCCAAATCCCACAAAGCAGGGGAAGCTTTTACAGAGCTTAGATGACATTACAAAGAAGGTTAATTACCCTCTCATCACCCTCATGTGGGGCCCACTTGGGTTTAAGCTTGTTATCGATCAAAAGGAGTACTTGATGATGCCTAAAGGGGGGGGGGGATTTTTTACAGTTGACAATCCTTTTGCCAAGGAGGAACAGCGATTTCTCAATTGACCACTCCTTGGGGGAGTCACCGAAGTTGAAAGCACATCTTTCCCGCCAGATTTTCCATAGGACCTCCCCTCTGATGGCGTTCCAGAGAGTCGCGGAGCAGCCGATCGCTTCTCCCAGCAGGGCTTGTTGCCAACTGAGACGTTTTTGAAGTCTAATTCTCTTTCCAACCACCTGCCAGAGTCAAATGTTATCACTTAAGAGATTAACTGCCATCAATACACCAATTGATACATACCCATCACACAATGCCAAAAGAAGTGACACCATGAATGTAAGATGAATTGCTATCAATACAAAAATTGCTACATGCACATCACACATGTCACAATGCTAAAAGAAGTGACAGCATTAATGTCACATATAGGCTGTTAAAGCATCACACAAGCCATGCCCAATGACCTATAAAAATAAAAAAATATCAATTTAGACACGTGTACACGTGTCTTATAACTTTATTTGAAAATTTAAGTTGCAAAAGTAAACGATCTTGAACCTATGCTTTCTAGCTTTGAAGCTTTCACTCTCCTTTGTACGGATGCATACACAAAATTAGTATAAAAGAGAGAAGGACGATAGGCACAACATGGATCACAATGCTTCAGTTCTTTGGTGATCATAAACATTTATTGTACATATGTGCATACATTTGTACATACATACATAATACATTTTTTTTAATGACTAATGTGGAGTGCTACAACGAACAATAGGATGTCCTACAAGCAAGGAATTTGTGGGACAAAAAGATCTCTTACTAAAATTAGTATTCTCCTCTCACCTTAGGGATATATCTACATAGTTCCTACCCTTAATGGGCCTTCAACATCTATCATTCCTAGTAGGTGCTAGCATTCAGCCACTACTCGTATGGGATTTGGGGAGTCCCATGGATGCTATGCCCTTTACTATTGTCTTATCCATCAATTCAAGCTATTCATGAATAGTAGATCATTCATTCAACTTCCTTTAAAAAAAAAAAATCTAATGATGAGCTTCATGGATTTCATGATTTGTCTTTTTTGTGTGCATATATTAACAAAACATTCAATATCAAACAAAAAATGGCACATCCATCAATCACTTAAACAAAAAACATCGATCATAATATTTTCTTCTTTTGATATTGATGATGAAATCTTTTTCTCTATACACACATATACACATACATACATACATACATACATACATACATACATACATACATACATGCATGCATGCATGTGTATAAACACACACACACACACACACACACATATATATATATATATATATATATATATATATATATATATATATATATATATATATATATATATATATATATATATATATTATATATATATATATATATATACATATATATATATATGTGTGTGTATGTATGTATGTATATATATATATATATATATATATATATATATATATATATATATATATATATATATATATATATATATATATATATATATATATATATATATATATATATATATATATATATATATATACATACATATATACATACAAACATATACACATACATAGATATATACATATATGCACAAACATATACTTTGATTCATACATTCATGCATAGATACATGCATACATACATAGCAACATACATACACACATACATACATACAAACATGCATACATACATGCATACATACATACATACATACATACATACATACATACATACATACATACATACATGCATACATACATACATACATACATACATACATACATACATACATACATACATATTGTAATAAAGTAAGTCTATGAGCTAAGGGTCCGATCAGTTTAGATATATCTAAAATTGGATGCCATTTGGTCACCCGTGTGTATGACCAAAGATCTTGAGACTAGGCTTACGTACAAGATCATGGGCTCTTGTAAACAATTGATCCACTTAGCTTAGTGGTCAAGACTCAAGGGTGTGCAGAAGAAGGTCTTGGGTTCAATCCTCATGGGGTAGATGGGGAGAGTATTTTGCCCAAAGAGCTATAGAGCCTTTTAGAAGCATCCACTTGAGTTAACTCTAGTTAACTGGGACACTTGGTGCACATGTAGTTACATGTTCGACACATGGATGGTTAGAATCCACCTACCCAAGAAGGTACTCCCTTGGAGAGAGCAATATCTAGAGGCATATCGTTGGGAGGAGAGTCATCTCTCTAGCACATGGTGGTTGTAATCTTCATTCTCTTGCATTGGTATCAGAGAAAGTAAGCAAGAAGATATGAAGTAACTAACTTCCAAGATCTTCAAGATCAAGGAAGTAAGAAGATATGAAGTAAGTTACTTCCAAAATCTTCTCTCGCAAATAAAGCAAAGAATTATTCTTAGTTGAAATTATGAAACACTTCAAGATAAAGTGTCATTGATTCAGAAATATTTGATAAATCTCTAAAGAAGAAGGACTAGGACTTTGAAATGATCCTTTCAACTAAGGAGTAGACTCACTAAGTCAAGCATGAGGTTTCTAATGTAAATCGGTAAATTCAATATGACTCAAAGTAATGCACAAGACTTGCATTCCCAGTAAGCAGTCATAAAGATTGAATGTAGGCATGAACTCAATCTCAAGTGAAGCATTATTTGAGTAAAAACTCATCGATAGAACCTTAGTGGATCCACACACTGATGTTGGATGCCAGACTAGTATCTTGTCATTGGATGATGTTTTGGATTCACTCTATGAATATTTTTTGAGAATCCAATTCATTTCTCTTAAAGGTAGATAGAATGCTTCAATGCATTGTTGAAATAGATCTTTGAGAAGTCGAAGTCTTGATTCATCTAGAACTTGACTCATAGCAAGTTTATATATCTTAAAAATTTGAATTGGTTATATAGAGTTTTAGTTCTTTCTTTCTACTTTCCAAATCTTTTGGACTTGACTCTGATACAATATCTGATTCTTTTCACAAAAGTCTTGGGTTAGCCGATTGGAACAAGATAACTAAATTAAACATCCGAGATAGATGTTCTATACAAGTAACTAATTCAATCTTCAAACGATGATAAGCCCAAGATTGACTTATAATTCATTTGAGTTTACTTAAGGTTAGCTAGCATAACTCTAATGACTTTCTAGAGTTTAGTACATTCTAGAACAGAGAAGTTAGGAATTGCTCATCAACTTGAAAAATCCCACAAACTTTTATCTACAACCTTTTGAGAAAGGTATCCTAAGTTGGACAACTTTCATTTTAGATTTGATTTTGTCAAGCTAAAGTAAGGTTGGCCATAAGTAAATGGAAAATCTTTTCCTACATTTTGCATAGGATTTTTAAGCCCATTAGGACAAAGTATTCCTCCACTTGGGTGAAAAAAATCAAGTAATGTTGGTTGAGAGTATATCATTGTATAAATATCCAACTTAGATGTTTGGACCAACCAAAATTCTAGTTTTCCAAAACAAATTCAAGTGAATCAAGAGTTCTCAAAGGCTTGCAAGGGATATGAATCCCACTTATATGACTAATTCCATGCACCAATCATGCCCAAAAATGTATTAGTAATTGGAATCCACCCATTTCACATGTTGATGCCCAGATCACATCTAGAAAAATAATGAATTGGCCAGGGATGTTTTTGGATCCACCCTTGTTATTCATTTTTTGTACTTTGAGCATTTATCAAAGTACAAAGCTAGATGATGTTTTGAATCATTTGGGTAGGGATCCCACCATAGAGATGAGACATGTTCTTCAAGTTTTAGAACATGAGGCTCGGGGGTTGGCTACAATATTTATATAGCTTTATTTTTTAGGAAAAAAATATTTTTCCAAGGGGACAAGAATATAATAAATTAAGTCAATGATCTAAGGGTCTATCTCGTTAAAAGAGATCTTAAATCCACACATTGTTTGGTCAACCATGTGTATGAACAAAGATCTCAATACTAGACTTATGTAGTAGATCATGTGCTCTTGTAAAGAAGTGATCCACTTATGTTAGTGGTCAATTCTCAAAGGCGCCAAGGAGGAGGTCTTGTGTTCAATCTTCATGGGATACCTGGGTTCTAGAGATCTAAAGCTCTAGAGCTTTAGTATTTTGCCAAAAGAGCTCTAGAGCCATCTAAAAGCATCCACTTGAGTTAACTCCAGTTAAATGGGTCACTTGGTGCACATGCAATTACATGGCTAACACATGGATGGTTAGAATATACATGCCCAAGAAGGCAATCCCTTGGAGAGAGTGTTAGATGAAGCACCCTTGGGAGAGGTGTTAATCACCTCTTAGCTCAACGTAGATGGGATCACACATGAGTGCCATATGGCACCCATGTGTGGAGCCATGTGAGGGGCTCACTTGACTATGGTAAGAGAAAAACTTTTAGGATGGGAGGTACGTGGCTAGGTGATGAGTCTATGTGACAATATCTCCGTGTATTCGACTACATCATCTACTTCGATTGGCCTGCTCATTCACCTACAAAACAAGGGGGATCATTAGAGATCCTTCAACATTTGGTATCAGAGCTCGTGAAGGCTATGCACATGATAGCATCCATATGTAAGCACCAACAATGATGGCGGGAGAGAGCCCATGCGCTCATATATATATATATATATATATATATATATATATATATATATATATATATATATATATATATATATATATATATATATATATATATATATATAGAGAGAGAGAGAGAGAGAGAGAGAGAGAGAGAGAGAGAGAGAGAGAGAGAGAGAGAGAAAGAGAGAGAGAGAGAGAGAGAGAGAGAGAGAGAGAGAGAGAGAGAGAGAGAGAGAGAGAGAGAGAGAGAGAGAGCCCACACACTTGAAGAGAGAGACAAAGAGCCCCTCTTCCCCTCTTGAAAGTTGAAGGCAAGAAGGAAGTGGTCTTCCTTTTATAACCAAAATTCCTACCTAAGGAAAACTTTATGGGATAAAGGGAAGCACTCACAATCATCTGCCAATCTCCAAAAACTTGAATGACACCAAGGAGGGAGGAGATAAACCTTTGAATTTTGAATTTTGAATTTTTTCTTCAACTTGGGAAGTTAAAAGTTTGAGTCTTGAGCAAGGTTGGAGAGAAACAAGGGCATACTTATGTACTATGGGTTGTGGACTTGGGTTCTGGGTATTTAGAGCTACTGAAATACCTTTGGAGTATCCATTTCCAAGCATCCAAAGTAGCTTTTTCATGAATAAGTTACTTTTTGCCTTCGTATCTTGACATACCTATTTTCTCCGACCCATAGCTTCACGCTCCAACTTCCAATTGAAGTGATTTTTATCACCTTAAGAAGCTATAGTCCTAAGCTTTGCAAGAAAAAATGGAACTTGATTTAAAGATGTTTTGCTCAAACAAAATCCCTCTACAACACTTTAGCAGATACTAGGAGATGACTCTCGGGCCTAGTTTTTGATCATTTGGCATCCGAATCGACTTTCGTCACTTGGTGTGGCCTTGTAGCTTTCATTTGTAGATGTTTGAAGACTCATGAGGACTAATTAAAACCAAAAGTTATTCAAATTTTCTTAGTTTTCAGATTTTGGGCTATTGCCACACACTTTTGGCATTGTTTTGTTCGTTTTTGGTGTTGATATCCCTCATGGCCCAATCTGATATTTTGAATTTTTATTTGCACATGGCAAGAATTGCAAAAGAGAGCCTCAATGCTTCCAAGATTGCTTCAATTTCACTTTACAAGACTTCAATTGTATCAAGGAAGTGCTCTAATGCTATCTTTTCTCTCTTTCTTGCTTATAAAGTTTACTTCCATTACTTATAAATACTATAGTTAGTATATGGGGGAGTGAAACATGGAACCTAAGGGTAAGAAACCTTTAGAGCATATGTATCCACCCAGAGATAAATAGCTAGAGAATTGAGACCATAGGATGGAAGATGTAGAACAAGAGCAAGAAGTATAACAAACTCATGTGCTAGAATCGAGTCTCTCACTTGGCTCACATGATTATAAGTGATGGATGAGTTTCAAGGATTTGAATTCCATCCTTATGGATTGGACTCAGTTTGAAAATATTTTCTTCCATTCATGGTAGCTCTAGTTGCAAGGGAGTGTAGGTGATGCAGGAGGACATTGAGCACACATGCTATTTGACATAGTCATTGAGGTCATCTCAGTTTGGATCACATGAACTAGTTAAACTTCATGGTAATGTATATGAGACCAGGGTGTGAGTCATGATAGATGACTCTACCACTCATAACTTTATAAACTATGCTCTGGTCAAGAAGCTAAAGATTCCCAAACATCCTAGTGCACATAAATACATAGTACTTATGATGCAAGGGGAGAACAAGAGGATATAGGATACTATGGTATCCAATTTGGAATTCAAGATACAAGATTACACTGGCCATATGGACTTCTAAGAGGATGGAACTTGTTTTAGGAATAGAGTGTCTATGGGGATTGGGGCACACACTTAGATGTAGTTACGAAAACAAAGATCTTGAGTTTGAAAAGAATGGAAGTAAATCTTGTATACACACAGAGAGAGAGACGTCCTAGCGCATCTCTCATCTCATCGTTAGAGTTGTATAGTCTTTTTTGTTCCAAGCATGTATAGAGATCTGTTTGCTATATAGTTAGGACTATGAGCAATGTATAAATACTTCATCTGATGTATAATTTCATGCTAGAAATGTAGATATGGACATGAATTTCTACTATGGATAGGACTTTTTACTAACCTACTTAGAGGTCTACCACTTGAGAGAGGGGACATTTGTTGAAGATAAATATACAAGCTCACTTTCATATGAGCTATGCTTGGATAAATTTACCAAATATAAAGATAAAGGAAAAGAAGAGAAAAAATAAAAAAATTAAAAGAAAAAATTCTAGTCAAAATTCATGATGAGTAAAAGATACAATATCTTGCCTTGTAGTTAGTGGCATGTAGTGGGAAAGTGGTGAGTTAAGAAGGAGGCACAAACTTCTTAACATGCTCATCGGTTATAAAAGTGGAGTGGGAGCACGTACTAAACAAGGAGAGAAAGAGGCAAGAGCTCACAATAGTCGGATCTAGCCATTTTGTCATTTTGTCTTCCCTTAGACTCCTTCCAGCCGCACATCAGTTTGTATAGAGCTCTGCTGTGAAGCTCATATCTCAATGTATATTTAACCATTTCTTGCATTTAAACACTCATTGGAAAGCTTATCTTATTTACTTTGCGTATCTCAAATATCTTCTTCAAATATTATATATTCTGTGAGATATCAGTGAAAGAGTGAACTCCACTTTTTCAGTATACCTGTGTAAATAGATAGTCTATTTTGGTTGGTTAAGTTTCCCAACCAAAATATATCCAAATTCCTTGATTTTTGTCTTGTTGGAAAATTTGGCATGCAGTTCTTGTTTCCGAAATATCTCGTTTAGAAGATTTATATTCTATGAGATATCTATAAGAGAGTGAAGTCTAGTTTTATAGTGTACTTATGTGTGTAGGTGGTCTATTTTGGTTAGTTGAGTTGCCTAACCAAAACTCATCCGAATTACTGTTTTTTTAGCTTTTTGGAAAGCTATTTCTGTCTAATTCCTTTGTACCAAATATTTGTCTCAAAGGATATATATTCAGAGAGTTATCAGTCCAAGAGTGAAGTTCAGTTCTTGAGCATGCTTGTGTGGACAGGTAGTTCATCTTTGTCAGTTGCATTTCCTAACCAAAACTTGTCCAAGTTAAGTTATTTATAGCTTCTTAGAAATCTCTCTTTTTCTAATTTGATTGACTAAAGGCACAAGCTCATTTGAGTTTTGTATTGAGAGAAGCAAGCTATCTAAGGTGTAGCTGTTTGTCCAAGTGCTGGACATACAAGGGTTCACTACACATTTCCGTTGTGCATAGGAGAACTCATTCTCCACAGTTGCTATCAGAGCAAACTTGGTGCTGAAGCTTCATCAACAGATATGGAGATAAAGCAAAGCAAAAGAAGGGCTATAGAACAAGGAGGAGCTTCACAAACACAAGATCAAAGGACAATATAACTATTCGAGGTAATTCTCAAAGTCTTTGATACTCTTCAATGGCTGACTTGGGTCAACAAGTAGAGAAGTTAGATAAGGATAACTATCTTGTGTGGAAGTTTAGAATGAACAACTACCTAATGGGCAAAGGCTTATGGCGTATTGTGAGCGGCGATGATGCTCAACCTCAAATCAATCAAGCTATGGCCACTGAAGTCCAAAGGAGGCAAGCAAAAGAATGGGAAGAGAGGAATCGGAGAGTCATGTTCCTCATTTTGCAAGTCAATACTAATGCCATGGTAGGGCATATTCAACATCTAGAGAAAGCTAAGGATGCTTGGGAAGCTCTTGAAAGGATGTATTCAACAAATACCAAAGCTAGGAAACTTCAACTCAAGAATGTTGAACACAATCAAAAAAAGTTCGAGTCAATCCATAGCTGAATATACTTTGAAGATTAAGGAGCTAAGTGATGCTTTAGCTTCTATTGGCACAATGGTTGAAGATGAAGATCTTGTGTGTTATACTCTCAATGGATTGAGAGAAGATGAAAGATGGAAGCCTTTTATAACTTCCATTGACTTGAAAGATGCATATATAGGTTTTGAACAACTAATCCTTCATCTTGTCATAGAAGAGCTTAGCTTTGGTGACCCCAAAGGAAAGGACGGCCACAACTAAATGTTATATGCAGGTCAAGGTAAAGGAAGAAACTCAAGAGGAGGCTCAAGAGGAAAAGGAAGAGGTCACAACAACTCCAACTATAATCAAAACAATTCAAAAGACAACAAGGATGCATCAAATGGCAACACACAAGGAAGAGGTCGAGGTAGAAGTAGAGGAAGAGGTCGAGGAGGCTCCTACAATTTTCATAAAGGTATAACATGCTATCATTGTGGTAAAGTAGGACGCTATGCTAGTGATTGTTGGCTAAAGAATGGAAGACCAAATGGAGGAAATCAAAGGAACCAAAGCAACTATGCAAGCACCTCAAGTGAAGGAAGCAAGGACACACTACTTGCAATGAGACATGAGTATAGAAGCTCTTGTGAAGATGACAAAAAATGGTACATTGATTCAGGTTGTAGTAACCATATGTCATGCCAAGGAAGTTTTTTCACTAATCTACAGGTACCAAGTGGAAAAAGATGTGTTGAAACAAGTGATGATACTCAACACATGATTGAACATATTGGAGATATAAGGCTTGGAGATACAAGTAGAGCAAAGGCACTATCTAATGTTCTTCATGTTCCTACAATTTCAAAGAACTTGATTTCAGTAGGACAAATGGTAGAGAAGGGTTATCATGTCATATTCAATGAGAATGGGTGCTTCATAAAGAATCCAAAGGAAGGCTTCAAGGTCATTGCTCGAGGTAGAAGAGAAGGAAGGATGCTCACTTTGGGCGTCCAACATCCACATGGAAAGGTCATGTACATTCAATGTGGGAACAAGATGATTTCAGAGCTGGACTCATGGCACAAAAGAATAGGACACATCAACATTCCAAAGCTGAAGGACATGAGCAAACATGAAGTGGTAAGAGGTCTTCCAAAATTTAATAGCATTGGACTACATGAGTTATGTGAAGCTTGTCAACTAGAAAAGCAAACGAGGCAGTCATTCAAGAGGAGCAATTATGTGGCCCCAAATGTCTTGGACTTGATACATACGGATGTATGGGGACCAACCCAAGAGGCATCAATGGCTGGTAATAGATTTTTTTTCACCTTCATTGATGATCACTCAAGAAAGGTATGGCTGTTTTGTATGAAGAAAAAATCAGAGGTGATTTCTATATTCAAAAGATTCAAAGTTGAAGTTGAAAAAGAAACACGAAGGTCTATCAAAACCTTAAGGTCCGATGATGGAGGAGAATACTTCTCCAAAGAATTTTCAGATTTTCTACAAGAGAATGGGATCAAAAGGCAGTTCACTTGTAGGTATACACCACAACAAAATGGAGTAGCTGAGAGGAAAAATAGGCAAATTGCTGAAATTGCAAGATGCATGCTCAACGAGATGAAGGTACCATTGTACTATTGGGTTGAAGCTACCACAACCGCCATTTACTTGATGAATAGGTGCACAACATCGGGAATACATCACTTGACTCCAGAGGAGGTATATTCCAGTAAGAAACCTGATCTTATATACCTCAAAGTGTTTGGATGTGTTTGCTTTGTTCACATTCCACAAGAAGTTAGAACAAAGATGGAACCAAGGTTAGAAAAATGCATTTTCATTGGCTACTCGACCGAGCAAAAGGGATACAAGTATTAAAACCCTAGAACAAAGGAATTAAGAGTCTTGCGAGATGTGGTCTTTGATGAACTAAGACCATGGTATGAAGATAAAGGAAAGGAAAAGATTCTTGAAGAAGATTGTGATGATTATGCAAGAACAAATCAAAGAGAAGTTAAACAATCAAGCACAAAGGTTTCAGGTCCAAAGGCATCTACATCAAATGAATAATGCTCAACATGGAGGGGGAGTCATTCTGTGTCTCCAAATTCAGCTCATAGTAGAATCGAAGAAGCAAGTGCTACTCCAAATAGCGAGATAGATGCAAGTGAAGAAGAATATGAAGAGGTAATCACTCTCACGGTAAAGATAAATAGGTTAAAGAAGAAACTTTCTAAAGGCAATGAAAGAAGATCTTCAAGGACAAGGTATCCAACTCAAAGGTTGAGTTATGATAGTTTTATGGCGACACATTTTGCATACATGATGCAGGATATCAAAGACAAAGAGCCTGAGACATATGAAGAAGCTTGCACACAAAAGGAAAGATTTTGGCTGATCTTGAAGTGCAAGTTGGAACCATCCCTATATACGGTGATAACATGTCAAGTATTTACTTGGCAAGCAATCCTATGTTTCATGCAAGGAGCAAGCACATAGAGTCCACTACCATTATGTAAGGGAGAAGGTATTGAGCAAAGATGTGGAGATAAAGTTCATAAGAACCAAAGATTAGGTTGCAGGTATATTTACAAAGTTCTTGGATGCTTCTAAACTCAAACGTTTCAAGGATGTGATAAATTTGCAGGACATGATTGAAGATAACTCCCAAATGAGCTTGAGGGGGAGTTTTGAAGATAAATGTACAAGCTCATTTTCACATGAGCTGTGCTTGGATAAATTTACCAAATATAAAGATAAAGGAAAAGAAGAGAAAGGAAAAAAAAAGTCTAGTCAAAATTCATGATGAGTAAAAGATACAATACCTGCCTCAATTCTTCAGCATACTTGTGTGGACAGGTCGTTCATCTTCATCAGTTGTGTTCCCGAGTCAAAACTTGTCTAAATTAAGTCATTTATAGCTTGTTAGAAAGCTCTCTATGTCTACTTTGATTGACTAAAGGCACATGTCCATTTTAGTTTTGTATTGAGAGCAGCAATCTATCTAAGGTGCAGATCTTTGTCCAAGTGTTGGACATACAAGGGTTCACTACATGTTTTCGCTGCGCATAGGAGAACTCATTCTCCACACCTTTAAGGGAGAAATCTATTTGGATACATATCTGAAGATGTTCATGCAAACAATGAAAAGTAATGGACAACCATCACATGAAGAGCAAGAAAGGCTTACAACTTGGTGCTCAAAGGATGCACTAGCTAGGTCCTACATTTTAAACTCAATCTCTCATTTTCTCTTAGCTCATGTGAAAGGATGCAAGATGTCAAGAGAAAGAAGGCACTTGCTTCCTTCTTCTCTTCAAATACTAGAGCAAGGAAGAACCAGCTATGGATGGAGTTTACTACCTTGAAGAAAAGTCCCAAGCAAAGTGTGATTGATTATGTCACCAAAATGAAGGAGATCTCTGATGAGTTAGGAAGCATTGGAGAGGTAATTGAAGAAGAGAAAATCATAAGGAAAATTATCAAGTGAATCAAGGTTGATGACAAGTGGGAATCCTTCACAACTACCATGGACCTATACATGGACATGCAAGTGCCTGACTCAACACTCTTATGGGCCAAATTTTCATACATGAGGCCAAGATAAACAAGAATGGTGAATCCTCAGGAGGTGATCAATCTTCTACGTTATACGCTGATAAAGTTAAAGCTAAGGAAAAGTCAAAATCTAAGGAGAATGAATATGAAAATAACTCTTTCCAAGCCAACTTCACAAGTAGAGGAAAAGCTAGACAAAGAGATAGAGGAGGAAAGCAAGGCGAGGGGAGACCCCAAACATCTCAATCTTGTAAGATTTGTGATTACTCTAATCATACCTCTCATAAATGTTACAAGACCCCTACAAATTTGAGAGGAAGAGGATTCAATAGAGGTGTCTATGGATCAAATAGAGGCAGGTACAATGGAGGATACAACAACTACTTCAACAATAATAATCATCAAAATGGATATAGAGGAGGAAGGGATTACAACAACTAAATTGAAGATCAAAGTCAAGAAGACTCACTTATCCTCATGAACCTATCATTGAAGCAAGGTAACGATGATGATCATGTTTTCTATATTGACTTAGGGTGCTCAAATCATGTATTAGGAAATATAGCATTTCTCTCTAATTTAGAAGATCCCAAAAATAAACATGAAGTGCAAATAAGTGATGATACAAGACATTTAGTGGAGAAACTAAGCAATGTCAAGACATCAAATGGAAACATGAATCTTCTAAGAAAGGTTTTGTATGTACCTGCCATAACCTAAAATTTGATAAGTGTTCGAAAAATTATGGAGAAAGGATTGCAGGTTAAGTTTACAAGGCATGGAGCATATGTGGAAGACCCCAAGAAAGGATTTAGAAGAATTTCCAAGGGATAAAAGACACGAAGACCCTTCACCTTTGAAGTGGAGGACACCAAGAACATAGCATTATTTAGCTATGGATCTCAAACACTCTCTGAATTGGAGGTATGGCACAAAAGGGATCAAAGTGTACTTGGATTGACCAACGTCACAAAACAACATATGATATACAAGTGTGGAGCTTGTCTATTTGGCAAAGCTCATAGACAACCATTCAATAGGAAAGGATATACCCATCAAGAATTATTAGATCTTGTCCACACAGATGTGTGGGGTCAAAGCGAAGAACCTTATATTTTAGGTTGAAAATATTATGTATCTTTTATTGATGATTGTAGCAGATGGACAATTCTATACTTTATGAAGCATAAAGAAGTCTTCAATTGTTTCAAAAATTATCTTGCTCTTGTAGAAAATCAAACAGGTAGATGTCTCAACAAGGTCAGATCAGATGGTGGTGGAGAATACTTCTCAATTGAATTTGATCCTTTTCTACAAGAAGGAGGTATCAAAAGAGAGGTTACAACCAAACACACACATAAACTCAATGGAGTGGCTGAAAGAAGGAACAAAACAATAGTTGAGGTAGCTAGATCCATGGTTAATGAAAAGGGTTTACCCAATTATCTTTGGGTAGAGGTTGTATCAATAGCCACATACCTTGTAAATAGACTTCCATCAAAGTCTTTAGATGGTATGACTCCCTACGAGTTATGGAATGGAAGAAGACCAAGTCTAGAGCATTGCAAAATCTTTTGATGTCTAGCTTATGCTCAGATACCTTCTCAAATACGAGGGGAATTGAGTCCCAAAGTAGAGAAGTGCATCTTTATTTGATATGATCAAAATAAAAAAGGATACAGATTGTATAATCCCTCTAACAAAGGGTTTTTAGTCAGTAGGGATGTACTCTTTGATGAAAATAAATCTTGGTTTGATGATGACAAGAAAGTGAAGCTACCCTATGACTTGGAAGAAGACTTTGCATCTCTTCCATCAAAGGAACCAAAGCATCATGAAGATAGTGACTTTGAAGATGAGTTAATATATTTAGAGAAATTGAAGCTATGGAAGAACAAAGGGAAGGCTAAGGTGCATGACCTAGCTCAAGGATCAAAAAGCTCTCATCAACCACTCGGAAGATCAATGAGAGTGAAAAAGAAACTAGAGAGATATGGATTTGATACCTCTTTCGCATTCAATTTATATGGCTAAGGACTCCAGCATTGAAGAACCAACATCATATGAAGAAGCTCAAAGCAAGAAGGAATGGATGGAAGCAATGTATGAAGAAATTGAAGCCCTCATGGACAATGATACATGGGAACTTGTTCCTAACAAGCCATCAATTAAGGTAATTGGATCAAGGTGGATCTATAAAGTAAAAAGGAGTTCAGATGTTAGTATTAATAGATACAAGGCAAGGTTAGCGAAGGGGTTTGCCCAAACCCATGGCATAGACTATGAAGAGACCTTCTCACATATTGCTAAAATGCCTACCATTAGAGTACTTGTTAGCATTGTTGCATCTAGGAATTGGAACCTGTATCAACTAGATGTCAAAGCTTCAACCCTACAAAGAAGACACATCCTTATTCATCAAGAGGAATGGATCATAGGTATATATCTCTATGTATATGTAGATGACATTATAATTATAGGGAATGATGTCAATGGGATTAAACAGGTAAAGGCTGAAATGAAGGATCAATTCTGCAAGATCAGTGGTCTTGTACCTCTCACTTATTTTCTTAGGCTTGAACCTGTCTATATAGATTCTGGTACCTACATCACTCAAAGGAAGTATGTACATGACATGCTCTCTAAATTTGAAATGGAGAATACTGAGTGTGCAGGTACACCCATGGAGTTGAATCATAAGGTAAGTGCTTATGAAGGAGAACCTATTGAAAATATCACAAGCTATCAAAGCTTGTAGGAAGCTTGAACTATGCAACTCTCACAAGGGTGGACATATGCTATAATATTAGCATACTCAGTCAATTTATGCACAAGCCAAGGAGGCCACACATGGAAGCAGTCAAGAGAGTGCTCAAATACTTGAAGGGCACCATCAATGAAGGGCTTTTCTACCCCTTCATCTATGAAATTGATATCAAGCTTTGTTCAGATACAGATTGGGCTGGTTCAAAGGATGACAGGAAGAGTATTTCAGGATATTTGTCATTTGTAGGATCAAAATTAATTTCTTGGTCTTCAAACAAGCAACCAACTATTGCTCTATCATCTACTAAAGTTGAATATAGAGGATTGGCAAATGCAACACAAGAAGTTATGTGGTTAAAATGCTTATACTCTAATTTGGGGTTACATACCTTAACTCCTCATATTCTTGGTGATAATACAAGTTCACTTCACTTCCCAACTAAATTAATTTACCATGCTAGAAACAAACATATTGAAGTCCATTATCATTATGTAAGAGAGAAGCTGATGAGCAAGGATATTAAATTTTCCTATGTTTCCACTAATGTTCAATGTGTAGATATGTTGACTAAGTCACTGGATTGTATCAAACTAAACAGGTTCAAAAATATGATTGGATTGACAGAAATCAAGGAGGACTGAAGAATCAATCATAATAGGCTTGAGGGGGAGCTGCTGGTGTATTTTATCCAATTGATCATTCATAAATGCAAATCATTACTTATGCACAATCTCAATGAGAGAGACATAGAAACATGCTTTTGTAAATCTTGAAAAGTAAAAGTCCTTGAAGAAACTCGTGGCCATGTTAGGCATGAATTACGAGAAAAGTTAGGAGTGATTGATTATCTAGATGATTCCTCAACTTTAGGGGAGCTTTTAGGTACAATCCCTCCAATATTTGAATTCAACTATCATTGTATAAACACCTATGTGTAGTTGCAGATTAGAGCAACACTTTGAATTACATTCTAAAGAGATTTGATCAAGCAACAAGCCAAAACTAAAGCACACATTGCGCTTCTCCTTCCCAAACTTCATATCCATTCATATCATGTACAATATGTTCAATATAGATTGATTTTCTAGCTATACTTTAAAGTTGTTCGCATGTGCTGCTACAGGTTCTGATTCTCATTTTTAGTCAAGTTGAGTGAGTGAGTTCTCTATGTATACTTGATATTTTGTTGAGCTTTAAATTGGTATAGGTAAGTTGATAAATCTTCTTTCATCCTACCAATTTTCATCATCATTCGTTTATTACTCTATAAACTACATTCATTTGAAGGTGATTAGGTATACTAGTAGCTAACTTCGAAAATGTCAGGATGACACCTCTATGTTGCTAGATTGATTTCTCTAAGTATGGTTCATAAATAATCATCAAATTTTCTGCTTTAGATTCATTATCTATCTAACTAAAAGTGTGCAAAAAATCTATATTCAATATTTAGCAAGCTGTCAGCTCTGAGTCAATCTCTAGAGTGCAATCCATCCCAAAATAGAAAATTTTAGCTTCATCCATTTAAGTTTTTTTGGTTCATCCATTTTGAATCAACTAGTCTATTTTGATGAATCAATTTGAGATTGATACTCCAAAGCACTAGGATGGCGTATATGCATCCTTAGTAAGCACAAGATGTCTAGTTATCATCTCTGAAGTTATCTCGGTAGGTGTAGAGAGGTTTGTGTAGCACTAGGCACATCTTTGGAGTGTATCTTCAATTTATCCTCACATAAAAGGCCTAAAAGACACGAGTTTGGAGTGGTTGAAATTTGTTCTCAATCAATCAATCAAAAGGTACTTGTAACTCCAACTTTCTGTTTTCTTAGATTCTATGAAAAGATTCCAATCAATTTAAACTACCAAGTCTACCTACATTTGAATTCAAATTCAAGAAGAAAAGGAGTGGACAGATCCTCAAGAGTCTAAGGAAAGGTAGTGTCGGATAGCTTGATAGAGAGAGGGAAGATAAGGGGTATGCTATATTTGTTATGTATATGCCTTGCCATTGGAAAAGACACAAGAGTAAAGGCATGTTAATCTCTTCGCATACATAGGCAGGAGGAGGGCAAGTATAAAGGAGAAAGAAGGAGAGTGGGAAATAAAGAAAAAAAGGGAAAGGGAGTGAGAAAAAAGAAATGGGAGGGAAGGAAAGTAAGCATGTGTGAGTGTGAGAGAGAAGGAGAGTGGGGAAGGAGTGTGTGTGTGTGTGTGTGTGAAGGGTGTGTGAAGGGTGTGTGAAAGAGTGAAAAGGAGTAGGGGTGTGAGAGAGGAGAAGGTAAAGTGCAAGAAGGGGTGTGTGGTGGTGAAAGAAAGCAAGTGAGACAATGAGATTGAGAGGGTCAACCCTTGCAGTTTTCCTCGATTTGCATATGTAGTCGGGTTTTCATTCTCCTCTCTTCCATGATTCAATTTGAGTACAATTATGGACTTAGGATAAGAAAATCTGGCCTAGTATTAGAAGTTTGAGAAAAATACCATTGTGTGTAAGCACTTCCTCTTGGGTTTAGGCCTTAACCATTTTTGGCGATCCTGTTGGGGATCAAAAAAGGGATTGCATTGGTGCATATTCGCGAGCCTGGGATGAGAAAAGTTTTCCCAAACACAAAAGTTTAAGTAGTTTTGTTGCGAACAAGCAGATTTTCTTGGCCTTCATAGGACACTTCATTTGGCACACCTGATGGGACTTTGGCTTGGCATATCTCAAAGAGATTTCTACAGTCTTGTTTGGTGCCCCAATCATGTGGCACAACCACACGATTGGAGAGGCTTATAGATGAACTAAATTCAAGCAAACAATGAGGAATCATGTGATTAGATGTCCTTGGTTTGGCCCAATATCAAACTATATGAGACGTTGGTGTTGCATGCAGATTGGGAATATTGCCAAATTTTGCCCTCAAGTGTCTAATCCTTTGGACTTTGTTCCTATGTGCACAAATTGTGGAAAAAGAGTTTATGTGAGCATGTGTGTAGCTCTAAAGAACTCTCCCTTGGGAGGGTTTTGTTGTATAATTACATGGGTCTAAGGGGTAGAAACCTTGGGTTTCTAGATGTGAAACCCTTTGGATTTATGGTTTATTTACCCCTTTTAGATGGGTCTTGAACCTTAGGGCTAATTCTCTAAGGTTGAGTACCTTAGGATTGATTGGAAGCTTCTCCTAGCCACTTGATTTGTACGTGAACGCTTGGAGAGTCTTCTTTTAGAAGCCATGTGATTTCATGTGATTTCCTAAGCTTGGAAACCATGTGAACACCTTAGGGACCCATGTGATGGAAGGTACACATGTCCCCTTGAGGAGGACTTACTCCCTTGGACTTGGAGCTATATATTGGAGGGGTTGGTTGGGTGGAAAGACATTTCTCTCATCCTAGTGTGTGGCCTTGCTAGTTAGTCTTCTTAGTTGATTAGTTCAGTTGTGTGAAGGCTATGGAGCTCTCACACAACGGTGGTATCAGAGCCTTGTTTGAGTCAAGCTAGATAGTTTCTCTAAGATTCGAAGTGATGGTTACCTCATGCGCACGAGTTCGGGAGATTTGACCTATATTGATGATCTTTGATCATGAGATTCGCGGTTCACGTTAGCTCGTGGAACTGAGAGTTGCTTCTTCTTTATTGAAGAAGGCAAAATAACATCTTGTGAGCCCCCGTACGTAGACATCTACCCCACCCAATGGGGGGGTGTTCTTTGCTACAATAATAGCCACCTAACGGGCTGCCCGCTTGACAGCTGAGCATACCAAAGCTGCCACCTGACCGGCTGCCCACTTTACCCACTGAGCATGCCAGAGCGCTACAGTAAATGAGGCTGACTACTCATCGCGGACCAGCTCATGGGCGTGTCTGAGGAGAATGAATGTATTCTCTTCCAGTTTGAATGAAAATGGACTCCAACCTCGCTATATGAAGAGCTTCAAAGCTGCACATATCCTCTATATGGGATATATCGCCTCAACCCGAGCGCACATGGACAGATGGTTAGAGAAAGTCCCATCTCACCAATGTAGCAAGAAGCCTATAGAGCCGCACGGTCCTATATTCAGAGAGGTGAATTCGTGAGGGGAGGCATTGCTGATAAATTCCTATTCGACAACCATTGATGAATGAGCAGAGTTTTCATTACTTCTTTACATCAGAGATTGGAGAAGATAAGTTTATATATTTTTGTTTTTATCCTTGCTTATGACATTTTACATCTTGCATATGGGTTTACTTGCTATTATGTCACTCATATGAGCCATTTTTTGCATTACACGTGAATAAACCCACTAATGTGTAGTTTCATTGTAAGAGGTTTTGAAAGGCATGGGAGAAACTATGGACCGAAGTTCCATGGGACAAAATTCAAAGGTATGATAGACTCTTCACTAAGATCATGGAAAGACCAGGGTTAAAGAGTTAGTTGTTTTCTTCTCTCATAAATTCTATGAAATTTTATACATGAATGAGTCGATATTTTATGCATAAATCTCTTTTGCATGAAGATTGGCTTTACTTGCTAGTACATATAGTTATGAGTTCATGGTTCTTTTTGAAAGGTTTCTTTGCCAAGGATAATGGATGCATGTGCATGACATCCATTAACTTTGCATATAGATTCTACCCCTTAAAATAGCATAAAGGTAAATGCACACATATGGGTACAGAAGTAAGTATCAAGTGCCCCAAAAAGACTTCAAAATGGACAATATGGGTCGATCGAAGCCTATTTCATCGACATGAGGACACTCAAGTACGCATGAAGTGCCAAGGTGGAAGGGAAGGATTGCAATGGCCCAAGCCTACTTCACCACCTTCAGACCACTAAAATAAAGTCAAGGGATGGACGAAGCTTAATTTCCAAGTAAGTATTTACTGCTCTTTCTTTTCCTTAAAGAACAATGCATGCCATAATAGACAAGACTTGGAAGTGGATGCATAGATTTGGGTGGCCTAGTTTCTGTGGTCACATAGACAATCAATCATGGAGAAAAGTTGCATTATGCATCAAACTCATATGGTTTTGGAAAAGAAATATTGGATGTGCAAAAATATGGTTATGATTTGGAGGAATGCATATAATGCAATTGTTGCAAGTATATACACAAAGTTGCAAGGAAATTTTTGCACCATCCCATGAACGAAAAAAGTTCCAATTTGGAGCTTTTGCATGCTTTAAGGAGGGTTTCAACTTTTGAGCCTTATGCATGCAACACCTTTTCTAGTAAAGGTGTAAAATGTTTGGCAAGCACTATGCACATAGAACATATTACATGGGTTTTTGAGTAGAGCGGGAGATTAAGTTCTTGAAGTTAAGCTTAAGTAAGATTTGAATCTATTAGGTTCTAGGAATAATGGTGACGAGGACAATTGGCCACTTTAAACCATTTAATTCCTTTATTGGCTTGGTAATAAAAAAGCCAAATAGTACTAAAAATACCTTAAGATTAAGATCCCTCTTATGGAATTTTAAATTCCATAAAAGCCCATGGCATGCCTGATCAGCAAGGCCATAAACTTAAAGTAGTAATACAAATTTTTTTTCTTAAAACCACGATACAATGGTGGTAACTTAGAGCACTGTCTTCTCAAAGCTCTAAGGAAGAGAAAATATGGTATAACAGAATCTTAGTTTTAGAAGATAAAAGTATTAGTGCTTTTGTTCAAGAAAAGTTCTTTGTTCGAAAGAACTACAAAACTATTTGGAGCTTTACATTATTCTTCCAAGCAAATGCAAGGCATGAAGAGAAGGTAAAACACAAGAGTTCTAATAAACCCTAAGTACCATTTTCTAATGTCCTAGAAATAAAGGACTATATAGTAAATGGAATTACCATCTACTTCAATATAGAGATTTGATTGGCAAAGTTAATTATTCTTTCTCAGATTAATCATTATGTCATAAGAGATAATATCTAGTTGAGTATAAACTAGCTCTATTATCAGGTGACATAAAATGATCTTTTAGAGTACATCTGAACAAAGGAATCATTGAAAAAACAATCTTGTCAAAGTTGAAATGACAACTGAGATTTGGTAAGTTGAAAGTCCATTTTAGCATAAGCAATACATATGCTTTGCAATGGAAATAACACTTACAAGTCCAAGAAGTAATAGATCTTACTTGATTAGAAGAAGGTTTAATCCCAAAACTCAAGCTAAAGTTACCTTTACTTAAGTGGAAGTGTAAGTCGGATGGTATGGGACATCTAGGCTTACATTACCACTAAAGTTGATTCGATGGTATGGGACATCGAATTTAAAGGTGATTCAAAACTTGAACTTTGGGACATTTGTTTTATATGCTTGGACAAGAAAAAGCAAAAAAGCTCTGAATAGTTCTTTTAACTAGGGAGAACAAAAAAAGATTGAAAATAAACTCTTTCAAATACTTCTAAAAGAGCACAATTTTCAAATTACTCTCAAGTACTTTTCGAGGACGAAAACTTTTAAGGAGGGGAGGAAGTCTCCAAGAACTTGTATCTTATGCCATGAAAAGACCAAATAGGGTATTACAAGGTAAAAGATAGGCAAGAAATAGATAAAGTTGAAGTACTTCCTCGTATTCTAGTACTTCATATATCTTTCATTACATCTTCCAACTAAATGAATTTCTCAAAGATTTGGAATTCTCAAAGAACCCCAATACAAGAGAAAACTTGCATACACCATAAGGATTGTACAAATCCTAAGTAGGTTAGGAAAAGAAGTTGGATGAGCGATAAAAGCATAATCCTAAAAATATCTTAATGCTTCATGGGGATAACATAACATACGTTATGATTTCCAATAATATAGACCTAAGGAATATGGTTTCTTGTATGAAGCATAATAGCTAGATCCCCAAGTAAAACCCATGGGTAAAACATTGAACTTGAAGGGATCTATTTTGGGTAAGACCTAGTCTTATCTCTTATTTTGGCTAAAGAAGAAAAGAAATCCAAAAGACCCAAGTAGGGCAAAGATCAAGTCAAACTTTAAGTTTGATAAGATGAGTCACACCACATTAAATAGTTAACCAAATATTTAAGGTAAGATTAGTAGTGGTGTATCTAAGCACCTTAGTCCTTGCTCTCATAAGTTGGTACCATAGTATTTAGGGCATTTAAAAGGACAGAAAAGGTGAGAAGGTATAGAGACATAGTTATGTGGATTGGATGAAGAACCCACTAGTATGGGACAGTGGGGCTGACACCCATTGAGTACTTTTTCTTGATGGCCCGAAGAAAAAGGGACTCGATTGATCTTCGACCAAGCTTGAAAGAAAGCTCAGAAAGATCATCTTTTGGATACTTGATATTTCAAGCCAATTGAAGAATAAGAAAGATCTAGTTACGATGTCAACATAGGACATCTTTAATAGACCGAGAATATAAGGGAGAGATCTCTAGAAGGATCAAGAAGACCTTTATGGTTTGAGATCCAACTAAAGATCCGTAAGGATTAAGCAGTGAAGAAATGATTGGAATAATCTATTTCTACTTATGACCTTAAAGATAACACGATCTTTTACACTATGAGTTTGCATCTAGGGACATAGTTATAACGATCTTAATCTTTTTGGAAGAACAAGTAAAATAGGTTTCAATCAGTTGGAGTCTACAATAGTTAGATTAATCCCTATGGATTCTAGTCCCTTAAAATGGATTCTCAAAACTACCTAAAGTTTTGAAAGAACATTGAATCCACTTTTGGTAAGCTATTCAAATTCTCTCTGAAGATAAAGAGGATGTTATATCCTTGTGAAAACTAGATAATCCACCTTTACCATTCTATTGCTTAGGTAGGGATTAAATAATGAAATTCCTCTCTATTCAAATTTATTGGAGGCGAATTGCAAACAAGAAAATCCACCCATTTCACTAAAAGAGTGTAATTTGGCTAGGGATTATGAAAGATTTATATTCCTTTCAGAACAAGTTGGATTTTGATTTTAAAGATAAATCCGATAAGGAAAACCTTAAGTAGCATTCATCTATTTTGCTAGGTCCATGCACGTGGTGCAAAGTGATGGACCAAGGTAGTGATTTAGCTGAAGTCACTTTGTATCCACCTAATTCACATGTTTGAGTATGGAGACCCAGATAGCACATGGCTTAAACAAGGAAATATGCAAGGATATTCTTTTCCACCCTTTTCATTCTTTCTCAGTTTTGCATTCGACTCAGTTCTTTTCATATGCAAAAACTAGATGGAACTATGAATGATTGGGGTGGGGAATCAGACCACACATGGATTCTCCTCTTTAAAAATTCATTCAGGATAGTAATCACCCTTTTTGAATTAAGAGGCAAATTAGAGAGATGAAGGCCATGATCTTTGAGATTGATCATGGAGCACGGGGGAATACCCCAAGGTCTGTATCTCCACTCATTTCCGAGGACGGAAATGCTTTTAAGGGGGGGAGAATGTTGTATAATTACATGGGTCTAAGGGGTAGAACCCTTGGGTTTCTAGAAGTGAAACCCTTTGGATTTATGGTTTATTTACCCTGTTTAGATGGGTCTTGAACCTTAGGGCTAATTCTCTAAGGTTGAGTTAGGATTGATTGGAAGCTTCTCCTAGCCACTTGATTTGTACGTGAAAGCTTGGAGAGTCTTCTTTTAGAAGCCATGTGATTTCATGTGATTTCCTAAGCTTGGAAACCATGTGAACACCTTAGGGACCCATGTGATGGAAGGTACACATGTCCCCTTGAGAGGGACTTACCCCCTTGGACTTGGAGCTATATATTGGAGGGGTTGGTTGGGTGGAAAGACATCTCTCTCATCCTAGTGTGTGGCCTTGCTGGTTAGTCTTCTTAGTTGATTAGTTCAGTTGTGTGAAGGCTATGGAGCTCTCACACAACAGGTTTCAACAAAGGAAACTAGTTTATTGCTCCCTTCTATGTGGAGGTTGAAAATGGAAGAAATAATGAAATGAACAATGTAAGAAGCAAGGCCTGCCAATCAAATGGGACCTCAAGTATGACTAGGGTCCTCTCCAAAATGATAAATCCAATCAACATGACCAATAGATTTGAACAACTAAAGATAGATAAGGACCTTGGCTATGAGAGTGAAAATAAAGCCAATGAATCTCAAGATCAATTCTTAGAAGAACTTGTAAAAATTCTACAATGTCAAGTAAATTGGTTACATGAGGAGCGAGATAGTGAAAGAATCAAGGTATATGGGTTAGAGAAAAATCCAACTAAAATAGAGGAAGTGTTAGAAAAGTGGAAGGAGCAATTAACATGTATGGAAAACAAAAACAAAGAGCTAGAACGAAAAAAACAAAAACTTGAAAAGAAAATTGACAAACTCAAGACTGGGAAGATTTTTAGAAAGGATAAAGAATGGAGATCAGCTCTGATTTAGTGGTAGTGTCTCTCTCTATCAGGTCTTTCACTTTCAAGCCCTCATCTATCTTTGCCCACAATGTGTGCAAAGCTTACCCCAGGTCTCTCTCTGGTTTGTTCTTGTTGTGATTCTAGAAAATGGGATTATCTTGCACCTCCCTGATCATGAGAAGTAGTGGATGTATGTAAGGGAAACACCAGTTTACCCTTCCATGTGTAAACTAGCCTATTTTGATCAATCACCATGAATACTCTCTTTGAGGTGTTATCCAGATAGATTACTTTTCGAGGGATCTTTGGGTCCCTGAATTCATAATTACCAACTCTTGTTAAATCCTTGCATTTTTTTATCTATCTCTCCAGAAAAATTCATTAGTCTCTTGGTTAACAAAGAGTTCTATGGATGACTTATCCTGAGAAACCAATTCGTGAGTACTCTGGTCATGATAGATTTGCCTCTAGGTGTCCTAGGTTCTTGTATTGGGTTTCCATGTTCTAAATCTCTCGTTTTCGTTACTGGGATCGCTATCCCAAATTCATTGTTACTATCAGGTTGATTGTTCACTATGTATGTGGTTCGTTCTTTGACCATGGGATGTTCAAACCATGGGTTGGTTCTTTTCTTGTCTATATAGGAATCTTCCTCAAACTTAACCATGGGATGCTCAAATCCCCTGGGTTGGTTTGGGTTTCACAGTTGGACTACTGACCTCCTCAAACCATCCTCATAGATGCAAGAACCTAAGCGATTGGTTCGAAAATATTCCAATTGCATTTTATAGGGACTTTTTGGTCTTTCTATAAGGATCACTTAAGCTTTTGGTACTTGATGTTCTTTGTCCAATCAGGTTAAAATCTTTGCCCTTAAGTTGTCCCTTGACTGTGATTAACCTATTCTTAAACTTGAGAATTTAAAGGCTCTTAGAAGTTGAGTGTTCCTATCGTGCCCCTAATCAATAAAAATCATCAATCGCACTTAGCCTATGTGAAAAGTTGACTGAGGGGGTTGAGAGATCTTTCAATCTAAAGGCACTTCTCCTTGTTTGCACTTGTATGCCTAGGATGCATGTTCCCAAGCTTGCACACACTGGCACCTTACTTTGGACATGCACGATTGAATCTTGGTGGACCCGTAAAAATTACAAGTTTAGATCACACTTTAACTTTAATTGATAGACAATTTTGATTTAGGAACTGTTTAAAGACCCTTTTCCCCCCCTTTGTATTGATAAAAAAATTTCTAGAGCTCCCTTGTTTTCCTATTCTCACTTGAGGGTCAACTTCAAGTTACTCTATCTAAAAATCAACACATTCCAATGAGCTCTAAATCTCAAAAAACGGATTCCATATGAAAAAGTTATGTCAGTTCACGGTTCTCGAAGTTAAAACAAGCAAATAAAAACACTCAAGATTCTATGTTACTGTTTATAGCATTCATAATTGTGTAGGTAAAAGAGCATGAAAATATGCCCAAAATTAGCTTCAAAATTGCAAAAAAAAAAATCAAAATCCTAATTTTTGCTATTTTGGTTGAAACATCACGATAGTGTGAGACTGTCCCGATGGTTGAATGGATCGTCGCGATGGCATGGGCCAATCGCAATGGTCTGAGATCCTCGCGATGGTGTGGACCAATCGCGATGGCATGGTGTCTCGTCGTGATGGTATGACAATGTCATGATGGCTTGAGCCTGTCGCGATGGTCTCATATCATCACAATGGCATGAACCAATCACGATCATCTGGTGTCATGGTGATGGCTTGAGCTAATCGCGATGGTGTGAAGTCTCATCATGATAGTATGATGGATCGATGCGATGGTCAAGGCCCATCACAATGGCATGGGCTCCTCACGATGGTGTGCGATTGTCATGATGATGTGAGACCATTCTGGTGGTCTTGAAAAATATGAATTTTGCAAACTCCCCTATGGTTCCTTGGAGGCACTTGCATGCTCTGTATGCTGGTGTAGATGAATTTATAAAATCAGAACTTGGTAGACCATTGCGATGGTTTGAGCTTTTAGCAGGTTGATGATGAAAACACAAAAATTTTTCCTATTTTGATGCTTGTGCCCAATGTTTAATGCTTTTCTTGCCAATAAACTCTCAAGCACACCAAATCAACCTCTCTCACACTCACAAATGAAATGAGGGAATGGATATGGGAGGTGGAGGTATGACCAAAATGGTGAAGATGATGATGCAAGAAGATGGAGAATAGAGATGATGGAGATGATGATGATGATGGTGAAGAAAGTAAAAAGAATAGAAAAATTACCTACTTACCTACGATTGCAATGTCACGTCTCTAATCTTAATGGTCTTCCAAATTCTTATTAGATTTTTTCTTCTACTCTTCATCTGATGATGAAAGGAAATCCAAGTGCCTTAATGTTTGAGGATTTAGTTTTTGTTTTGCTACAAGAAGATCAATGGAGACAAAACAAGTCAATTATGTGTGTTTTAGATCAATCTTTCTCAATTAACTAGAAGGACAATGGTAAATGGGGTTCATCTACTAGTAAGCAAAAGAAATCTTATAATGCTATAAATTCAAAGAAGGAAGATAAAGTCATTAAGAGTTTTCATAAACATGCTACAAAAGAGGCAAAGAAGAAAGAGGCTAGAACAGTTGTTGTAGAGGCATCTACACTTAAAATTAAGTCTCCTAGCCTTGTTTAGAATGAAGAATGGGTGTTTAGTACACATGGTATCTTTGACCTATCTTCTTGTGAGAAGTGCATGTCTATACTACACTCCAATTTCTAGTATTTTGATAGTGATGGAAGACTACCTCGGAGAAAGGTTTCTTTACTTCATGTTAGTATATCCCTATGATGAATATTATCATATGCACAAAAAAATACTCTTATCCTTTCATGGAAATTGGAAATATCATTGTTTCTACTATAAATGGAAATACTCTCACACTATCACATGTCTTATATGTGCCAATGATCAAGAAGAATTTGTTATCAGTTTCTACACTAGCCAAAATTTGCTTATTTGTATAATTAGTTGATGATATGGGTATAGTTTTAAAAGAAAAGGTTATCGCCTATATCATCCATATACTATATGAATTCTAGTTATTTGTGATGTTGTCTTTGTGACAAATGCAATTGAGCCCTAACTTTCAAAAAATTGGTTGTTATGCAATCAAAATTTGATGCCATTATGATAAAATGCTACTTATTTGTTATGTCACTTGCCTCTTGAAAAAAAGAAAATGGCACTAAATATTATACAATTTGAAATGTAATGTTGATGGAACAATGGATGGATAAAAAGCTAGGCTTGTTATGAAAGGTTATGCTCAAGAAAAGGGCATTCATTGATGAGAAATTTGCTCCTATGTGCAAAAGTGGCTCATCAAGGTTGGAATATATAGCACTTAGAAATTACAACAATATTTTTGAATGCTGATTTACATGAAGAAGTGTATGCAAAGTATGCACGTTGAAAAAGGCATTGTCTTGATTATATCAAGCATCACATGCTCTATAAAAAAGATAAATGAGTACTTGCTAGTACATGTATTTGAGAATAATTCAATGGAGATCACCTTATATGTTAAGCATATAGATGATGTACGTCTCAACATTTTTGTATATAATGATGATATCATGTTCATTTTTGTATATAATGATGATATAATGTTCATTTGTGAATTCAAGGATCTTTACGTGCCTCTTTGAAATGTACATTTTGGAGCTCTTAGATCATTGTTTGGGCGTTGGATTTATGCAAGTTGATGGCGGAAAAGCGTTGTGTCAAAGGAAAATACATTGCAACATTTTGGCCTTGAAGATTACAAACCTATTGCAACCTCCATGGAGACAAGCTTACGGTTGAGTCCTCATGCTACTAAAGATGCATCTGATGTTGTTCTATATTAGCAGGTTGTCTCATGTTTGATTTAATTATACATACACTGACCTCATATTCGATTTCATTTTTTGCAAATGAGTAGGTTTATGCATAGCATAATTTTTAGGCATTGCAAGTAGTTGAATGCATCTTTCTCTACTTGAGTAATACCCAACAACTTAGGTTATTTTATCCCAAAGGGGATCTCGTCTGCCAAATTTATATGATTTTTGTGACTCATCTTGGCCTGATTGATATGTGACTCGTGTCCATAATGGAGTATTTGATCCTAATCGCCTCGCATGGAAGAGAGAGGTTTGTTTTAGTTGGGTTTGCAAGGATGCAAGGAATCTCTCGCACACACTCATGTAACAAATGTGTTTGAGACACGAATATCTTTGAGAAAATATGAACACCCCTACACCTATGCACAAAAAACTAAATCCACACACAAGAATGCTGCCAACAACCACACGTAGACATGGGTGAAGAACAAATGGCACTTCATCTATTCCAAATAGAGGCCAAGGGCCCGAAATACATAAGATGCGCCTGTTTATATAGAAGAGGAGATGGAGGGAGACACAAAAAGACATGTGCTCAAAAGACCGCATGGGCTAAATCAAAAGAAATCATAAGAGATATAGAAATAAATGAAAAAGGAATCCCCAAGATATAAAAGTGAGGATACATGCAAATAGGAAAAAGAAAAATATCCTTCTAAATCTAAAAGGGATGCTTTTTTAAAAAGAAGTACGTAAAAGCTAAGAGGTGGGCTTTATGTAGAAATATACAAAGAGGACTAAGGGGTAGTTTGCATGGGGAAACTCATATAGGGGTTTTTGAGCCACCACAAAGGTCCCCACGTCTTCAAGGATTCACCCTCCATAGCCATCCATGCTTGTGCTTTATGTAGCCCCTACAACACTCTCCCCCTCATTGGCTTTGTCGTCGACGACAAAGCTAAGAGAAAAAAAGAAGAATGATGAAAGAACATCATTCGAGTGCCATAAATCTTCAAGTAAGAAGTGGATGAAAATTAAGGCACTCAAATTGCATCATATGATTAGTTCAACCATGAGGAATAGCATTTCTCTATTTTGGAATGTATCTAATGTGGTATTGGACACAATCCCACAGGCGGGCAGTGATTGAACCCACAAAAGAAATAGAAATAGAGAGGAAAATAGTTCATGAACTTTTCCTTTGCTTGATTCTTCAAAAGCAAAAAATAAGCATTAAGCACTTGCTTGGACTGCAACTATGTAATGATTTGTGGCATATACACGAATGCGTGACTTCTTGAAGCATAGAATGCAGTTGAACACAAGGAACACAAGGGAAACATGAGTATCAAATGAGACTACACCATAAGTTTCTCTATACCTCTAAGAGCTCACCATGAATGAGCTCATGGGAGACTCTCACCCTTCCACTTCATATGTGGATGACTTGAGTAAGACCAATAGGTGGCATCAAGCTCTCATGGACGCTATGAAAAGCTTCGACCTATTCAAGCCCTTAACAATAAGTGTTGAAGGAGAGATCTCATGATAGAATGTACTCCCTCCTTGCTATCTGTCTTCCCCCTATCGGATGGATCCCCTCCAGTGAGCCCTCCCTTCTTTCCCTATGATAAACAAAAAAAACAATCGAGGTCACCAAAAAAACTAGCTAAAGAAAAAAACCTCTTTCAGAAGTGGAACTTCCCATCTACCTTCAAGTTGTCCAATGATAGTCAGAATGCTAGTGTGCAAAGATGAGCACCTTACGGAACCACTTATCTTGTGTCAAGTTTGGATCTATGACCATGCAGTTGACTTAAACCTAAGAAGTCAACTTCTTCAAGTTTGGATGCATGAACAATGCATTACACTAGAATTAGAGAATGGCATGATCAAAGATCCAAGTATCACACAGTCTCTTAGTTCTTCTAAGACTAATCTTAAAGAAGAAGACATTGTATGTGTCAAAAACTCCGAACTAAAAAATGAAAGAACATGCTCAAAGGCGAGTGGATCCCTCTCCTTTTTCAAAACTAAGGCATCCACAATCATTCAACCATAGAGGCAAGAGAAACAATACAAGACAACTTCTATATCAAACAGTCAAATAGAATTCAAGAAGAAAGTATTTTCGGGCATGAAGTCAATCTCGGTAAAAAAGTGAGAGCAATCAATCACACCATTGCAGTCGAACGCATTATCCAAGAAGCACCCTTGATGACCAAGGCAACAAGTAGTAGAACAACGATGATCTCTACCTCAAATAGTACTCTAAATTTGGGTACCAACGTGATCGATGAAGGCAGACCACAATAACATACAAATTTAGGTGCCTTAGAAATTAGTTGTAGCTCAACAAGGGCGATTACACATGTGGGTACCCAAGGAACTCTTACATGCACAAAGCCCTATGTTCTCCCACATGACTAAAGTCTCAACAAAGAATTCAAGAAAAGGCAAGGGTCAGAATCAAGCATCAAAATAAAAAAAAGATCAATTCACCTCTTCGACAATAGTATGATGACAAGCAATAAGGGTATGGTTTTGGAAGACAAAAGCACCAAAAACACCCATAGAACCAAAGAGACAACCATGAGGGATACAAGAATTAAGAAACCATCTAATGATGAAGCAGTCCAAAGTGATATGTACGTGATTGAACACTATTCTCCCTGTAAGGAGGAATGGTCAACATCATTTTGAGATCCAATGGATACCTACAAATAAGGATTGCATCAACATCTACAAGTAACATCGAAAACCTCGACGTGCAAAAACCATGTGCTCTTTGGAAAACCTCATCTTTTGCACCATTCAGGTCATGCATTTCCATAATATGCATCAATATAGGATCACATTACAAGGCCATGCATGGACACATTTGACATATGTAAACTATTTTATTGATACTAACCTCTTTCTTCTTGTTTTGTGACATTGTTCCAAAAAAGAAAGAAAGAAAGAAACAAAGAGAGAGAGAGAGAAGGAACAAAAGGAAAGGACATAACCATGCGCTTGAAGAATCTCATCAGTGAATCATCAACAACAATGGAAGACAAGCCAATGGTCAATCACCGTGATGGAAGTACAACACGAAGAGATGAATATCGATCGACCTTTCACGATGGTAAGAAAACCATACCTCAACAACACTATAACAATGATAGATTAGGAAACCTTTTCGTCAGCATTCCCTTGAGCACTTAACTGAAGACCCAATTTTTTGCTCCATATTTCTTATAATGCATTCCCCATGTAAGCATGCATAGGGCTACAATACAAAGCCCTGTACAAGGCATATATTTTCTTCAACCCATGCACTAACACACTTACCCATCATTCATTATGGGTTATGAGTACTTGTCATGATAACTATGAAACCCATACTGAAAGATTGAGTGAACATCAAGGCTACAACATCAATACCTAGCAAGCAATTCATAGTCGGCAATTGCTCAAAATCAACATTGACAACCTCTTTTGATCAACTAGAAATTTTTGGAAGCTCACAAATGCACCATCATGATGGAATCCAAGAAAGAAGTACGTACAAAGGGACTAGAACTTGCAAAGGCTAGCCGTGACAAAATGAAGAACAAGACAACCAATGGTGCTGCATTTGGAAGACGAAGTGCTCTTGTTGATACACGATGGACACTACCTCTCAAAGTACAACATGGAACTTCCACTCCAACAAGGGTCTATCAGGGATGATAGGCTTGAGAGGGGGGAGTGTTGGCATGTCAAGCACAAAGCATGGGTGCACATCAAAGAAGTGGACACACCAGAAGAGGGAGCATGTAGGGAGCTCCAAGAAGTATATATCAAATTTTTAGAAGAAACACCTACAGAGAGAGTGATTTGATCACTAAAAACCACTGTTAATATCATTTCACATTCTTGCAACTCTGTTTTGTTCAAGTCGAGGAGTCCTCAAGCTTGAGAGTACTAGAGGTACCTATGTATCAATTTTCATAATTTTTTGATTCCGTTAGAGCCCTCAAATAAGCCTTGGAACTTAATTTTTAATTAGGCCAGACACTACGTCTAGACAGGGCCAAAACTAGTCAAAAAAGAATAAAAAGAGCTACAAAACTCATTTATGGGGTTAGCTAGTTGGAGAGTGAATTGATTCTTGAGTATTGTATACTTTCTTTGAGCTTGCTAATAGAATATTCCATTGTTTGTCTTGTCGTATGTGTGTATGTGTGTGTATGTGTGTGCATGTCTGTGTGCTTCTCACTCACACACTTGTACTCTCACTTGCTCATGGTCATCATACCTTCCTCACATCTTTTCGGATTGACAATTATGAGGTGGATCTCCTCATGTTGGTTCTTGCCATTTTGCTAGAGGGACAGAAATACATGAGGTACCCTTTCCAAAGGCTCATAAAAGGTGAAACCAATCTCCAAAATGCTAGACCTATACTTAACTCAAATAGATGCATATGTCATGAAATCTCGTCACTCGAAGCTAAAAATGACCTAGACTTAGTCATGAACTAGATAGAGCATACAAGAATAGATAAAGAGTAATGAAATGCATCAGATTTACAAGCAAAACTTATGCTCTTAGTGATAGCACAAGAGCTCTTAAGGGGTTATTTGTTCACTATAACGCAAGGAAACTCACAAAACCACACCGTCAAGGGAAACATCTTGAAGCTAGGTCCATAGAAGAGGTCTTGAAAACTTCTCAACAACATAAAACAACATGGAACAGTGGCATGTAGCCATAGATAGAAGGTTGAAGAAATATATGTTGCTTCATTTAAAAATGAAGTCCATGGATCATCAATTGTGGCCTCAAAGCAACCAATCGGAAGAGTCAGCCATGTGAGAAAATTAGGAATCATCATTCCTAATAGATTTCTCACCAATTCCATGTGTATGGATCAAGCTTGCATGAGCTTCAAAAAGAGCTACGGTGAAGGGAGAGTGGAAGAATAAAAAAAGAATAAGCTTCCTAACCAACTCCACGTATTTGCATGCTCCCACAAATCGAAATAAGTGTGTCCACCTTGAGATCTTCCACCTATTATATACTTAACAAGACAAGAGAACGAGTAGAAAAACATATGCTTGAAGAGGAAACCGACCATAACTTGCCAAAGAGGAGAGTCAATCAAAAAAGAGGGTACAAGATGTAAAGGTGAACTAGAGCGAAGCACCCCCCCCCCCCCCCCCCCCCCCCCCCTAATTCCTATGTCTTTTCAAGGATGTCTTTACATCACCACCTATAGAAACCATATGCCTCATAGCCTTATACAACTATCGACATTATGTTTGACATTGCCAAGCTCTAAAATGATCTCCAAGCTTGGAAGTATGGATAGAAACCTTCATATTTGAGGCCCATGATCCTCCACCCTATGATTTTGGACACAATCCCCATGAGGGGCGGTCACATAATCATAGAAATTGAATATCTCCTTGAAAAGGAGATCAAAGACAAAGTGATCATGTTATCAAAAAAAGAAGAAGAGCGGAACACCCCTCATATCCAATGCATGCTAAGAGTGGCCTTACAACACCATCTCAAGCACACTTGTGTCCTATAGCCTAACATCACTATGGAAATATCTTTTGACATCCCAAGCTTAATGAAGATCTCCATGCTTGATGGTGGATGCTTGAAAGCTAGAAGCCATGGAGTGTTTCATCCATTGGTGAGAGTGCATCAACGTAGATAAATTCCATCTTTGGTCGCCAACATGAGGATTTCACTAAACCCATCAACACCAAGAATCATCTACACATCTGAGAAACATCATAGAATTGTACATGTGTAAATATAGTGAAATTGAAGATCATGATGTAGATGTGGTTCATTTTAGTGATGTGTCAATATATATTTCCCTTGTTCTTTAGTTTCTGATGTGAACATTTAAGCCTTGAAGTGATATGAGCCACCAATTGAGCATACATGTACGAATTTGTAGATTTGTATGGATCCATTACTCATGCATCAAACTTCAACATATCCTATGTACCATTATAGCATATGAAAGTGAAGTACAATAACATACTGACTATGCATCACCAAAATCATCAGAAAAATATGGGCTTTGTCATTCACCATGCATACAAGGCTTCTAAATAGATATGACCTACACTACATTATCAGTATGAAGGAAACTAAAGTTTAGATGTGGAGTTTCACACAATATCCTCAGTTGGGGGAGACACATGAACTCAAAAATCAAAGAGATTTTGAGATGCAAGTGAGCTTGAAATGAGCACTAACTACACCCTTGTATCAGCATCACATTTTTATTGTCTTGAAAATATGAGAAAGATACAATCTTAAGATGATTTAGAGTATGGACATTAAGATCAGAGGGGTTTTTGATTCATTGAAAACGTCCTCTAAGTAGTCAGGGGTGTAGGCACAATCCCCCCTACTAGGACAGACACACACCATACACCAAATGAGGCAAATCCATGGTGATAGAGAAGAGGAATGCAACACCATTTTGAGCTATCATATCTTCCAGTTCTACATGTTACCTTCTCTCAACCTGTCTCAAACGTCTGATGCTTATAAAGGAAAGAAGAAGCTCCTTTATTGGCCACACTTGAGGGCCCTACAATAGTCAACCGGAGGTAAGGATGCAATATCCACAAAAACGTACATGGTGTGTATGTGCTCAATATATGCAGTAAAATGACACTAAAAGGCTGAATACACAGCCCAAAAACTAGCCAATAACACTTGCAAGTGTCTGTCAACTCTGATGTTTTAGGTTCAAAAAACCTGCATAAATTTTGCAACAACTGCTCCCACCAAAACTGAAACTTTTCAAGAAACCTGTAGTTTTACGAGTGTGGCTGAAAACAGCCCCAAAAGTTGATATTTATTGTCGCAGAAGTACAAAGAACACTCTTCTTGATGTTCTTGGACATGTGTGCAGAGAACTATGTGCAGAAGTACTCCAAAATGCTCCAAAAGACACCCCGAAAATGCTTCCAAAATAGGCTTTGAAAGCAAAGGATGAAGCTTTGAGGGACCAAAACATGTTCAAGGTAATGTCAACCTTAGTCTTTCCCCTTCTTCAGACACCACAAGAGTGTAGCTTAGTGGCAAGAGATTTCCACGGTTAAGCGAGCTTTGGGGGAAACAGTACTGGGATGGGTGACCTCCCGAGAAGTACTAGGAACCTCTATAGTCCTTGATCGTTGAGGTCCTCCCTCGCATGCAACCAATGGCACCAACGGTGACTTCGGTGACTCAGATGACAAGGTATGCCAAGATCTATGCCTTGGTCGCTACCTTAGTCGTAAGCCTTGGAGAAAGCCTTGGGGGGAGGGGTGCTCGCTTCGCTCGCACAAAAGGAACAAAGCTTTTTCCTCGAACTACTCTGATACTAGTGAAGTATTTCGATGGCGATGCATCACAGTGCACTCTCCTTCTCGAGAGCTCCATGACGATATGCTCAAAGTAGAAAATCGAGCTCCTAAGGCCGCAGATAGTACTACACACAGAGGCTGTAGAATACACAGAAAACACAGTACACAAGGAGCACGAAGACAGACTTCTTCGGTCTTGCAAATGCGGTCGAACTTACAGTCTGTGACTGACCAGGCCACTATATGTTTTATTAAAGAACATATACAAAGAAGTGTCCAGTGGCCATTTGGCCTTTCACATGGACACTAACGGTAACAAGATCATCCTAAATCTTAAAGGAATGCTTTTCTAGGAAATGTATACCTAAAAGCTAAGAGATGGGTTTTATATAGAAATATACAAATAGGGATAAGGGGTAGTTTCCATAGGGAAATTCATACATAGAGGGCTTTCTTGAGCCACCACAAAGGCCCCCACATCTTCAAAGGGTTCCGTCCTCCATAGCCATCCATGCTTTTCCTAGGCTTTGTCATCCCACACATAGCTACCATAAAGAACCAACCTCATCTTCAATTTTTTTCTTGCAAATCAATAGCTTTCTGCATAGAAATGGTGTCAAGCATTGGATTTTAGAGCATCTTTTACTACTTGAGTAGTACCTAACTACTAAGTTTGTTTTCTCCCTAGGAGGATCCCCAATACTAGATTTACACGATTTATGTGACTCATGTTGACCTAGTTGCTATGCCACTTGTGTGTCCATAAGTGTATATATGTATGCATGTATGTATGTATGTATGTATGTATGTATGTATGTATGTATGTATGTATGTATGTATGTATGTATGTATGTATGTATGTGTTTGTTACGAGAGTATTTGATCCTATTCTCTTTCCAGAGAAGCAAGAAGTTCCTCTAAGTTGGATCAGCAAGGATGCAAGGAATGAACTACACATGCTTATGTAACAAATGTCTCCAAGACACACGTAGCTTTGAGCAAATGTGAACACTCCTACACCCATGTACACCCGAGGAAAATCCACACACAAGAAAACTATCACCAACCACACATGGGTATGGGTGAAAGAAATCACATGTCATCTGTGAAAGAAGTTGGAGATGGTTGGAGAAGCTTGGAAGTAGGTTGTCAAGTGGTGAAGATGGTCCTGGAAACCAGCATAGGAACTGCCCTAGCTCTTTGGATATGCAAATTAGAAATTCTGGGTTTGTTGTTAGATCAATAAAACCCTATATTTACTTGTTAACATCAATAAGAACAAGTTGATGCAAAACAAATAACTTGCACCTTGACTAGCTCACACAAGCCTTCTAAATATGGATGTAAGTTATGACTTCAAACACTTAGAGCAGCCAACACAATTACAATGGGAAAAAATCCTCTTAAGGGAGTATCATACATAGGGTTAGATTGCTATAATTCATGCATTCCCTAATTTATATCAACCAATGAAGGAGCAATAACATTAACACTGATTGGATGTCATCCTGATTTTTCAGGGATGTGCAACAGATGACCTTGAGACTGTAAAACTAAGATTTCTATCAATCTATTGCACCAAATGACTTGGTACTTTGTAGACATGAACGAAATATTAATAACCTTCCAATGAATGTTTAATCAGGTGATTTAAAGCTCTATTAGGGAGAGCAGCAACCTCTACAAGATGACTACATCTGAGGGAGGAGTAGAGAAATGAAGGAGCAAGACCATGATGGTCAAAAGTGTATGTATATTGCTTCCATACATTTTACAAGTGATTGGGAGTCTTTATATAGAAACTTGAGGATCTATCCATGCCTTTTCTTCTTGAATTTGAATTCAAATATAGGTAGAATTGGTAGTTTAAGTTCATCGGAATCTCTTCTTACAATCTAGGAAAAGAGATAATTGGAGTTACAAATAGCTTTTGATTGATTGATTGAGAATCAATCTCAACACTCCAAACTCATGGGTTTTAGGCCTTTTCATCTTCCCTTTTAAGAAGTTAAATACCTTGAACCTTACAAGAAATTATCATAAGTGATCAACCAATTAATACAAAGACATAATGTGCACATACATTCTATCCTTCAAGGTACATATATGGCACCATCCAAATGATGGTTTTGATGTAGATCATATACACCTCAAGCATAGTGTAAGCTTGATGTTCCAATAGCTCCTCCTCATTCTAAAGTATGATTGGGTCTTTATTCTTAGATAGGTTGAATACTTGCCATATATTTGAATCTACAAAGCTTTATCCCATCAAGCACCTTTGTCATCATGTCTGCTATTTGCTTCATATGAACAAGTGAAATGTGATTTTTTTTTGCCATAAACTTCTCTCTTAAAAAGTGGTAATCAACCTCTATGCACTTTTCCTTGCATGGTAAATTGGATTTGTAGTTAGATGCACGCAATGTACATTATCTCCAAGTATGTGAGGTTTGGAACTTACAAGTCCCAACTCTCAGTACAACTCCATGAGCCATATTGCTTCTTGATCTGCAATACTTAAAGCTCTATATTTTGCTTTAACTGAAGAAAAATCAATTGTTGGTTGCTTCTTGTAACTCCAGAAAACTAATTTTGAACCTACAAATGTTAAGTATCCAAAGGTACTTCTTCTATCATCCTTTGCTCATGCCCAAGATACATCTCAATATATTTTGATATCCAAATTTGAAGAGTAAGGATAGTAGATACCTTCATTAAGTGTGCCTTTAAGGTACTTGAGTACTCTCTTTGCAGCATCCATGTTTCTTCTTCTATGTGAGTGCATGAATTGACTAAGCACTCCCACACTATAAGATATGTCTAGTCTTGTGTGAGTAGCATATATCAAGCTACCAACTAAGCTTTAATAATCTTTAGGATCATTGATCTGCTTACCTTCATAAACACTTAGTTTATGTTTCAATTCCAAAGGTGTACCTAAAAGCTTAGTAGGGTTTGAGACCCAAAGTTGAATAGAGCTATGTTTTCCAAGTGAAGTTCCTACCATGCTTCTCACCTTTTCCTATCTTCATGAAGCCCTGACATGGATCTTCCACAAAACTTCCATGTTGGGTGAACCTAACTTGCTTTCTCAACTATTTGGCCTAAACTTATTAGGTTTTTTGTAATAATGGGAACATAGAGTACCTAGCTCAAAATGTTTGTCTACCATTCTAAGCTTTGAGACTGAAAATTTTCTCCACACTATGCTTTGTGTCATCCCCCATTTGTACTTCATGTTTATGCTTTGGATTTTCAACATCAGATAAGAGAGCTATGCTGCCTACAGCATGATTTGAACATCTTGAATATATGTAGAATAAATGATTATCTTCTTTACCTTCCTTATGACTTAGATTCATCAAAAGCAATGAGTCTTCATGTTATTGATCTTTAGAGTAATTGTTTTAGTCCCTTCTATTTTGACCTCTACTGTTTTTATGAAATTTGTTTCCAACTCTGCCTTTATTGTTGCCATATCCACCTCTTCCACTTCCTTTATGGTCTTCCCATTGAGCCAAGAATTTTGAGTTGTGTGGTTGGTCTTATCATAGATGGCACAAGGTTGAACATTCTGGCCTTTGCTTTTGTCATGCTTTGTTCCTTTCTTCTTCCCTTTCCACTTGCTCTTGCCTACAAAGTTAGCTTGGGAGGTCTCCTCTTCATCCTCTTCCTTTTTCTTACCTTTTAGCTTCTTGTTCTTCTTATCTATGTATAGAGCACTAGTTGAATTACCATGATAGGAATTGCCTTCCTTTTTGCTACTTTTGGCCTTTTGATTGAAGAGTTGTCCAAGAAAGATGTTGAAATTTGGAGTTTGTACATCCATGATGAGGTCATATGCTGTGGTGAAAGATTTCCATTGATTGTCACCTCTAATCCCATTGAGAATTTACCTCATGATGTCCTCTTCTTCAATCAAATCTCCAAGGGATGCCAATTGATCAACAACCTCTTTGACCTTTGTAACAAACTCAGTGATGGTTTGTTTTGGAGTCTTCTTCATCTAGTTGAACTCATTCCAAAGATGATTCTTCCTTGCTTTTGTACTAGTAGAAAAGAAAGTCTTTAGGCCATCCTAACTCTCTTAAGATGTCTTGCATCCTCTAATATGTGTTAATATAAAATCAAAGATAGAGTTTAGTATATATGACCTTGTTTGAGCATCCCTTGCACAAAAGTGTGAGCTTATTTGTTTCTTCTTGAGTAGGTCCTCCTTTGGAACTTGAAATAGGCATTGCTTGATCACCTGATAAAATCCCATATAGATTTCTTCCTTGCACATAAACCTCCATTCTTATTTGCAAAGCAGCATAATTGTGTCTATCAAGCTTCTCAATCATTGATGGAAAGCCATGTCCCATCTTGAAGTTGCTCTGATACCACTAAAAGAAGCTGGAGAAGCTTGGAAGTAGGTTGTCAAGTGGTGAAGATGATCAAGTAAACCATCATACGACCTGTCCCAACTCTTTGGATATGTATAGTAAACATTTTAGGCTTGTGGTTAGTCCAATTAAACCCAATAGGTACTTTGGAACATCAACAAGAACAAGTTGATGCAAAATAGATAACTTGAACCTTGATTAGCTTATAAAAACCTTCTAAATATGGATGGACGTTATGACTTCAAACACTCAGAGTAGCCAGCACACTTACAATTGGAAACATTCCTCTTAAGTGAGTCTCATGCATAGGTTTAGCTTGCTATAATTCATAAAATCCCTAATTTATATCAACCAATGAAGGAGCAATAACCTTAACACTGATTGGATGTCATCCCGATTTTTTAGGGATGTGTAGAAGATGAGCCCAAGATTGTAAAACTAAGATGTCCCTAAATTTACTACACCAAATGACTTGAAAATTTGTACACATAAACTAGACAATGATATCTTTCCAGTAAATGTTTGATTTGGAGCTCTACAGACAGAGCAACAACCTTTGCAAGATGACTAAGTCGGAGGAAGAAGGAGCATAGAAGTGAAGGAGCAAGACAATGATCACCAATAGTGTATGTATTTTGCTTCCATATATTTTACAAGTAATTGGGAGGCTTTATATAGACTCTTGAGGATCTATCCACTCCTTTTCTTCTTGAATTTGAATTCAAACATAGGTAGGATTGGTAGTTTAAATTGATTGGAATCTTTTCCTAGAATCTAGGAAAAGAGAAAGTTGGAGTTACAAGTACCTTTTGATTGATTGATTGAGAATCAATTTCAACCACTCCAAACTCGTGGCTTTTAGGCCTTTTATGTGAGGGTATATGGAAGATACACTCCAAAGATGTGCTTAGTGCTACAAAACCTGCTCTACACCTACCAAGATAACTTTAGAGATGATAAGTAGACACTTTGTGCTTGCTAAGGATGCATATAAGCCATCCTAATGCTTTCGAGTATCAATCTCAAATTGATTCATCATAATAGACTAGTTGATACAAAATGGATGAACCAAAAAAACTTAATTGGATGAAGCTAAAATTTGCTATTTTGGGATGGATTGCACTCTGGAAACTAACTCAGAGCTCACAGCTTGCTAAATATTGAATAGAGATCTTTTGCACACATTTAATTAGATAGATAATGAATCTAAAGCAGGAAATTTGATGATTATTTATGAACCATACTTAGAGAAATCAATCTAGCAACATAGGGGTGTGATCCTGACATTTTTGAAGTTAGCTACCAGTATACATCACTACTTCTTATCACTGACCATGTTTCAGCATCCCATAAGGGATATTCAAATTGTCCTTCTCGACCATATCCAAGAAAAATGCATTTCTTTGACTTATGGTCCAACTTTTGTCTAAGATTCTTGGGTATATGAACATATGCTTCACACCCAAAAACTGGAAGATGATCATAATATGGCGGCTTCCCTGTCGAGAACTCTTGTACCACTTTCAGACCTTTGGTAGTACTAGGTGAAAGGTTAATCACATGAACTACAATCAATACTACTTCTGCCCAAAAGCCTTGTGAGAGGTTTGCATGATGCAACATAGAAACTACTCTATATGGAATATTCTATTCATCCTTTCAGCTACACCATTCTGTAATAGGGTATAAGGAGTTGTAAACTCTCTATGAATCCCTCTAGAATGATAGAAAATGTTGAATTCATGTGAGGCATACTCACCCCATTATCTGAATGTAAAACCTTTAGCTTATTTAATTAGATAGATAATGAATCTAAAGCAGGAAATTTGATGATTATTTATGAACCATACTTAGAGAAATCAATCTAGCAACATAGGGGTGTGATCCTGACATTTTTGAAGTTAGCTACCAGTATACATCACTACTTCTTATCACTGACCATGTTTCAGCATCCCATAAGGGATATTCAAATTGTCCTTCTCGACCATATCCAAGAAAAATGCATTTCTTTGACTTATGGTCCAACTTTTGTCTAAGATTCTTGGGTATATGAACATATGCTTCACACCCAAAAACTGGAAGATGATCATAATATGGCGGCTTCCCTGTCGAGAACTCTTGTACCACTTTCAGACCTTTGGTAGTACTAGGTGAAAGGTTAATCACATGAACTACAATCAATACTACTTCTGCCCAAAAGCCTTGTGAGAGGTTTGCATGATGCAACATAGAAACTACTCTATATGGAATATTCTATTCATCCTTTCAGCTACACCATTCTGTAATAGGGTATAAGGAGTTGTAAACTCTCTATGAATCCCTCTAGAATGATAGAAAATGTTGAATTCATGTGAGGTATACTCACCCCATTATCTGAATGTAAAACCTTTAGCTTATTTAATTAGATAGATAATGAATCTAAAGCAAGAAATTTGATGATTATTTATGAACCATACTTAGAGAAATCAATCTAGCAACATAGGGGTGTGATCCTGACATTTTTGAAGTTAGCTACCAGTATACATCACTACTTCTTATCACTGACCATGTTTCAGCATCCCATAAGGGATATTCAAATTGTCCTTCTCGACCATATCCAAGAAAAATGCATTTCTTTGACTTATGGTCCAACTTTTGTCTAAGATTCTTGGGTATATGAACATATGCTTCACACCCAAAAACTGGAAGATGATCATAATATGGCGGCTTCCCTGTCGAGAACTCTTGTACCACTTTCAGACCTTTGGTAGTACTAGGTGAAAGGTTAATCACATGAACTACAATCAATACTACTTCTGCCCAAAAGCCTTGTGAGAGGTTTGCATGATGCAACATAGAAACTACTCTATATGGAATATTCTATTCATCCTTTCAGCTACACCATTCTGTAATAGGGTATAAGGAGTTGTAAACTCTCTATGAATCCCTCTAGAATGATAGAAAATGTTGAATTCATGTGAGGTATACTCACCCCATTATCTGAATGTAAAACCTTTAGCTTATTTCCTTTTTTAGTCTCAACTAAAGCAAGCCATTTTCTGAAAGTAGGGAATACCTCATCCTTCAATTTGATAGGATATACCCAAACTTTTCTAGTAGCATCATATATGAAAGTGACAAAGTAAAGAGAACCACCTAAGGATGTAGTTGGCATGGGACCACACACATCTGTATGAATGAGACCTAAAGGTTGAATTGAAGAGTCAATGTGTGTTCTATGCACATTTTGTGTTTGCATTCCATATTGACAATGCTCAAAAAATGAAATCTTAGAGAAAGATAACACATGTAAGTAGCTAGAACGAGAAAGATTTTCCATTCCACTATGAGATATAGGGCCCAAATGACCATGCCAAATACAAGCCATAGGTTGTTGAGTAAAAGCTAACAAGTGTTCTTTCTTTGATACAAATAAAGGATAAAGAGAGCCAACTTTGCTTCCTTTTGTAATAAACATATTGCCCTTTGATATACAAAAGGACTGAGCATAGAAGACCACCTTGTAACCAAGGTCATCAAGTTGACCAACTGACATCAAACTGCATGATAATTGAGGTACATGGCGTACATTATGCATAGTAAACCTTGAACCATCAATGAACTACACAACCACATCTCCAATCCCCACAAGATCACACTGGTAAGAGTCACCAAGTCTCATGGTACAAAGAGACTTTGCTCCATAATTAAAGAACCATTCTCTATGTGGTGTCAGATGGAAAGAAGCACCAGAATCTAGCAGCCACGTGTGGGAAAGAGAATCAACCATAAGAGCCTCAGTTGGCACTGTACTATCAAGTGTCAACACATCAGCATCATCAGAAATAGCATTAATTTCTTCAATCTTCATAGTCTAAGAAGATGGTGGAGATAACTATTTAACATGCCCATCAACATTATGTCCTTTACCTTTAGCATTCTTTAATGCATAACAATCTTTCTTCATATGTCCTTTCTTATGACAATAATGGCATTCGATATCCCTCTTCTTTGGTTTACTTCTACTCTTATTCTGTTGACCATTCTTTTCCTTGTTCTTTCTCTTGCCACGTTGTTGATTCTTTCCTTGGTAAAAATCACGAACATTATATGCATCTCCACTCTGAGTGCCAACCATAGATTTTCTACGAATCTCCTCACTCAAGAGTGCTCCACATATGTCATCATAGACGAGTTTACCACCATGTGCGCTATCGCTAATAACTGTGCAAAATGTATTCCATGATGATGGTAGGGTGCATTACAACAATACTCCTTTCATTTCATTATCCATATGCATTTTCTGAGCCTGTAATTGGGAGAATATAGCATCAAGCTCATTTAGATGAGCAACAACACTATCTGTGTCCTTTATGCAAAGGTCATATAATTTCCTCATCAGATACACTTTATTTGATGCAATCTCTTTTTCATACGTATTGCATAACTTCTTCCAAAGCTCCTCTAGATTTTCATAGTCTAATAGTGTAAAGTAAACATTATCTGCCAAGTGCAAGAGAATGGTAGACTTGGCCATTTCATCTAACTCATCCCAATCATCTGCATCCATATTAGCAGGCTTCTTTGAAATCCCATTTACTGGCTCCCGTTGCCTCCTTTGAATTAGCACATCTTTGATCTGATTCTTCCATAGAGCAAAGTTTGTGCCATCAAATTTTCAGATCTCAAAATGGTCTTTGCCCTGCAAGTTATAGCTCCTTCTCGGAACAATGGCACTAGATCCTGATCCACTAAATGTGCCTGAGACCTTTGATGCCATGATGGTAGAGAACTAAATAGAATGATAATGGAGCTAGAAGAGTCCAAACACCAATGAATTAGTGTATCAAGAAGTAAATCGACCATTGTATAGTTGACTAAACCAAAAATCTGGAAATATTTTGCCAAAGTAGCTAGAAGAGTCCAAACACCAATGAATAAGTGTATCAAGAAGTAAATCGACCATTGTATAGTTGACTAAACCAAAAATCTGGAAATATTTTGCCAAAGTATCCTTTGCAAAATGAGCATATGACTAGTGCCAAAATATCATAAAACTACAAGTACTAACATGTTTACCTACATAGTGAATCAGTGACTCCATTGCATATAATCAATTACCCAATAGAAGCCAACTAGGCTTATCGAGCACCTATGAACAACTACCATACATCTCCTATGGCGAGGCTAGGTAAGTCTTCCACTTGCATCACCAAAGAGACCCCAACATCTAGGTGTCTGCCAATTAAGAAAACCTCACCATGACCCTCTTTATCAAACATAAAAGACTTTATGCAAAAACCTAACCGCTATACCAATGACCACATGGACGTACATAAGCAATATCCACAAAAGCATACATGGTGTGTATGTGCTCAATATATGTAGTAAAATGACACTAAAAGGCTGAATGCACAACCCAAAAACTAGCCAATAAAACCTCCAAGTGTTTGTTAACTATGATGTTTTATCCTCAAAAAACCTGCATAAATTTGCAGTGGCTACTCCCACTAAAACTGAAAACCTTTCAAGAAATCTATAGTTTTATGAGTGTGGCTGAAAACATAGCCCCAAAGGTTCATATTTATTGTTGAAGAAGTACAAAGAATACTCTTCTTGATTTTCTTGGACCTGTGTGAAGAGAACTATGTGCAAAAGTACTCCAAAATGGCTCTAAAAGACACCCCAAAAATGTTTTAGAAACAGGCTTTGACAGCAAAGAATGAAGCTTTGAGGGACGAAAACATGTTCAAGGTAATGTCAACCTTAATATTTCCCCTTCTTCAAACACCACAAGAGTGTAGCTTAGTGGCAAGAGATTGCCACGGTTAAGCGAGCTCCGGGGCGAATAGTACTGGGATGGGTGACATCCCAGGAAGTACCGAGAACGTCTATCTTCCTTGATCGTTGAGGTCCTCCCTCGCACACAGCCAATAGCACCAACGGTGACTTTAGTGACTTGGATGACAAGGTATGCCAAGGTCTATGCCTTGGTCACCACCTTAGTCGTAAGCCTTGGAGAAAGCCGGGGAGGGGGGGCTCGCTTGGCTCGCACAAAAGGAAGAAAACTTTTGCATCGACCTACTCTGATACCAATGAAGTAATTCAATAGTGATGCACCACAATGCACTCTTCTTCTCGAGAGCTACACGACGATATCCTCGGAGCAAATAACTGAGCTCCTAGGGCCGCATTGCACATAGTACTCTACATAGAGGCTGGAGAATATGCAAAAACACAGTACATAGGGAGCACGAAGACAGACATCTTAGGTTTTACAAATGCGGTCGAACTTACAGTCTGTGGTTGACGAGGGCACTATATGTTTTATTAAAGAACATATACAAAGAAGTGTATAGTGGCCACTAACGGTAACATGCAATACATAAGGAAGGAAGGGAGGAGAGGAGAGCTCTCAAACATCTGCATTTTCTTAGAGGAAGGTAGTCCCAGGGCAGTGGAAAAGGGAATAAGATACGTGAGTGAAAGAGTAGAGCAAGAATTGTCGGTTGCGAGCAGAGACATGGATGATAGAGTTCAATTCATTCTTGTATGATGTGGGCTGTAAGGAAGCAAACCAAAAGGAGTAGGCAATCCATCGGAGTTGAAAGAGAAGAAGAAAAATATTCTATGTGGGCTTGAAAGGAGCTACTCATCTATTTGAGAACTGCTTATCCAACACTTTTAAAGCTTATAAGCTGAAGAAGAGCACATCAATCATTAAATTGCTACTGGAATTTTAAGGAGTGTTGATTATCTGTGGGAAGATTTGTCCTTTCTTCTTCTATCATAATACTGGTCATATCTGAAGCACCCTCCTCCTCTGAAATGCATTTCCCGCCAAGCTGTAGGTGTTGTAGGTGATCAGTGGTGTAGAGGAACATGCTTCTTTATACTCGGAGATAATATACATTGTGAAGTATCTTCCAAGAACACCACATGTCCTATCCACCTTGACAAGTGTACAATGTCTTGTCAGGACTATAGAGGGATGGGCTACATGGCACGGTAGTTGTGTGATCCTATCTCCAAGAACAGAGCCAGTAGTAATAATGTCTGCATGCTGACTTATGCGCATGATGTGGAATACGATATGTGCTGATTTTTCACACTTGTGCAAACTCTTATATCTCAGCTGATCTCCTTGTTGCTTCCTGTCTCTATCTTTAGAGACTCTATATAGTAGCAGTGGATATTTTGGAAGCTGGATTCTCAGCAACTGTTGTCTATTTCATGTACACTCATACTAGTAGACTCATATCAGAGATTGTTCGTACAACTGTGTACATATTTGCACACCCAAAGTTTTCTCTGTGCAAAGGTTGTGGTTATCGTGCATGGCAGCAATGACCTCTTCTCTCTTGTAGCTTGTGGAGCTCGCTCCACATGTTTCGCACGTTTCCTTTTCAAATTCCATAAAGCTTTGGAGATATGCAAGTTGCGAAGATTTTTACATTGAGAAACTGCCTAGCTCAATCAATATTGGAAGCAAAGGAAATTGAAGAATGTCTTCCGACAGAGCACACATTTCTGGCTGATGTAGATGCACCTGTGCAGGACACCAATTCTCTTTTGAGCTAAGGATTCTGCAACGTTGTTGCCTCCAACCAATTCTACGTGCTGCTCTTCATTTGATCCTCAAAGTAGAAGAATCTCCATAGTTCGGACTATAGACATTATCGATGACTACGAGTTGCCACGTTATGGGGGTTCAGGTATAAAAACTATTTGATGATTAGCAAAACCTTCAACTTTTTGTTGCCGAAAACCATTTGAACTTGCTCCGTTAATCTATGTCCATCTAAGTTAGCTCTTTGTTAATCCAGAGTGTGTCAATCCATGTGAGTTGCTCACTTGCCTTCATGCTGACATCGATACATAAATTCTTTGAGTTCAATATCTAGTCACTTACAGAGTTAAACCAAATAATGGTTGTGAAAAAGATTTGTAAGCTTCGCACCATAGCTTGGATGATTTTCGACCAGAATAGTATTTGTCAACATACACATATCGGACTTCAATTTAAATAACAGCTAATGGAGATCTTGTTTAAAAATGAATCTACTAATGATGGGAAGTATGAATGTTTTGAAGGGATTTTAGAGAGAGAGAGAGAGAGAGAGAGAGACTGAAAGGGAGAGTAAGGGAGAGAGTGTGTGAGAGTGTAGAAGAGAAAGAGAAAGAGAAAGAGAAAGGGAAGATTGTGAGATAAAGAGAGTGAAAGAGAGTATGTTGCATGTGTGTGTGTGTGTGCATGTGCAAGGAAGTGAGTGAGAAATAGGAAAAGGGAGTGTGTGTGTGGGACATAGTGAGAAAGAGAGTGAAAGTAGGTGAGAGAGTGGGAGAAAACAAATATGAGTGTGTGTGGTTGAGAGTTGCAAGGTTCATGTGTGGGATGTAAGTCACGTGTTTGAGTGAGTATATGGTTCGATTGCAAGTGTTTGATTGGTTTCTTGCCATCTTCTGCCTTTCGGATAGTTTGAGTATGTGTGTGCTTGAGAATGCCCTTATGTGAAGATTGTGCAGTGTGTACAAGTGTGTTAGTGAAGTTTTCAATGGGAAAAGTGTGGTGGCCTATGTGTTTGGATGTGGATGTGAATGTGCATGTGTGGGAGTGTTAGATCACGAAGCATTGATAAAAAGAGAAGCTTAAGACGAGAGGTGAGTAAGTTGGAAGAGCTAGTGAGAGTTGAAGATAAGAGTGAGAAATAAGCACGGGTTGATGTTCAGTGAGAGGGGAGTTGATAAGTTGGAGAAGAGGAGAAGAGTGTGAGGCTAAGAGTGAGAGTGGGAGTGAAGGGAAATAAAGATAAATAAATGAGAAGAGACTGAGTATAAGAGTGAAGCGAAGTTGAAGGTAGAAAAGTAAACAAGATCCATTTGGTGATTTTGTTGGGGATCAAAAAGTGAGTGCATTTGTGCATGTTCGTGAGTCTCGATTGAGTAAAATTTTCCCAAAAATAGGAATCTAAGAAATTTAGTTGTGGGAAAACATCCTTTCGGTGGCATCATAGAGTCCTACATGTGGGATCAAAGGTCTCATCAAAAGCAATGCCTCTTTCTTGAGCATAACCTTTTGCAACAAGCCTAGCCTTATACTTGTCAACAGTTCCATCACGCTTATGCTTCAACTTGCCTAACCACTTAGTTTCAATGGCCTTCTTGCCAAGAGGCAAGTCACATAAAGACCAAGTATAATTCTTCATAATAACATCATATTTTGATTGCATAGCAGCCATCCAATTTTTCGGACTTTGTGCTTGATCAAATGAATCATCATTCTCATCACAAAGACTAGAGGCAGCCCTAGCATAGCAATCTGATGCAAAGGAAGCACTATGAGAGATTGAACGAGTACAATATGCCAGAGGTGCATCTAATTTGCTATCTCACAAAGTCTCCATGAGACATTTTGGCATAATTTTTGCCTCCTCTATATCAGCCCTTGTGGGATTGGAACTCATGACCTACTAGCTAGGAGTATGATGGGCTAACCACTTGCCCCAAAAGCCATGGTTGAGGATTACTTCCTAATCCTTGCTCTTAGGGTGTGGTTCAACCATCTCCTGCCAGTCGTATCTTGAGTCTAACACTCTCTTCCCCTTCTAGAGATCATTTTCCTCAATGATCAATCCTTGGTTTCCCCTTGGATTGATGTCCTCACCCTCTCACAGTCTCTTGAACCATCTTGTTCTCAACCTTGGTCTCTTGAGCCTTGCCTTTCCGCTTCTTGGCCACTTTGCCTACAAACTTGCCTTGCTCTCAACCTTGGTGTCTTAAGCCTTGACTTTTCACTTCTTGTCCACTTGCCTATGGAATTGCCTTGCTCTCAACCTTGGTATCTTGAACCTTGCCTTTCTGCTTCTTGGAAACTAGCCTACGGACTTGCCTTGCTCTCAATCTCAGTCTCTTGAACCTGGTTCTCACTCATGCTAGGTATCTTGGATCCCGAATCTAGTATTTCCATTGGAATGCTCATTCCAAGAGCTTTCCAACGGTATATTACATGTCTAAATCCAACCTACAGATTGGGAGATATGCTCTAATCTATGTTCAACTCACCTTTGAAATCGACATGCGTGCCTTCCTTCCGCCTTGCCCAAGTCTACTTCCTTAGCTCTGATACTAACTATGGGATTTGAACTCATGATCTACTAGCTAGGAGTATGATGGGCTAACCACTTGCCCCAAAAGCCATGGTTGAGGATTACTTCCTAATCCTTGCTCTTAGGGTGTGGTTCAACCATCTCTTGCCAGTCATATCTTGAGTCTAATAGCCCTCTCATCAACAAGTGCATCATGTGAATCTGCATCATAAATGGAATGATGTGCATCATCATGTGGAACCTATAAAGGCTGAGAAATTGTCTCATTTGGAACAACACTAGACTATCCACCTATGAAAAGAGGTAGCAAAGTGTCAGACACATCTTTGAAGCTAGTTGTTGTCTTCTTAGTACATGAAAGTAATGGTGTTTAGTTTGTGGATGATACAAATGATAGCCTTTGCTTTCATAACTCTACCCAACCAAAAATACATTTCATTCCTTTATTATCCATTTTCTTGCATTGTTGTTTAGACACTAATGCATATGCCACACAACCAAAGGCATGTGGATGAGCCAAAAATGGCTTGCAACCATGTCAAGGCTCATATGGATTGATAGATTGCAATGCTTTGGTGGGTGTTTTTCCACTGCTTAGCCATAAGACTAACAGTACACAAAGAATAGGTTCAGGAATAGGGATTCACGGATATTTCTATCCATAAACATGCGTTTCTATTCCATCGGTTCAATATGACTTAGTGCAGACAGATAATTCATAGACAATCTGAAATCTTAACTACACAGAACAATAGTTATAGGAGTCAGAAATAGATATGGTATTTCATTATAGCATTGTAGTTACAATTGCTCTCTGATCTGTATTCCCCACTTCATGCACTACACTACGTATCTTTGTTTTCATAATCGCCGAGTCCGAAATCCAGAAGAATCCATTGAAGACCCGTCTCCACATATCCTAAAGAAAATAGGAATGAACTTCACACCGTTCCAAACCGGCGTATTCCAAAAACTCTTAACATCTCCATTATTAAAAAGTAGAAATTACAAAGAATAGTCTGTCCTCACCGACTGCTAACATTGGCATGCATGGTGGATCCGAACCCACTAAGTACAAAACTACACAAAATTTACAGATCATCATCTTGATTCTATAATTCCAGAAGTATTATTCTCTTTATATCATAATATAATTCATTAAACATATCCCTAAGGTTTTCTTCAGCTAAGAGCATTTCTGCTTCAAAAAACTGCTTAGTTTCTAAAGCTTGTTGACTAAGGCTTTTATAACTAACTGCTATAACTTCTAATTCCGGAAATTTCTACTGAAATCCTTCTATTAGTTTATCAAAAGCTAAGGTAGCCTCCGTTAGTTTAGTCTGAATCTCCGCAGTATCCTTCGTTGCTTCTTCTACTTTAGCCTGACAAGAGAATTCCAAAATTTTATCCTCCTTTCAGAGCTTCTCCACCTCCACTTCTTTATCTGCTAACGCTAAGTCAGCATCCGCACAGTGCTGCTTCCATTGGGCTACTTGCTTTTCTAACTCAGAGATTCCCTCAACCTGAGCCTGTACTGTATCCAAAGTCTCTTGAATTGTTTGCAATTTTTCTTCCAATGTTGTGAACTCCGAATTCCAAACTGCTTACCTTTCCTCCACTTCTGCAGTCAAAATTCTTTGCCTTTTCAATTCACCACTCTGATCTTTAACCTTGGTTTTTAATCTTTGTGCTTCCTGCTCAGTTTTTTGCAGCTTCGTATTTAGTTCTTTATTACCTTTCTTTAACTTCTAGTTTGATTTCTGCACTTGACCAATTTTTGCTTGCAAGCGAGCTATAATCTTGGACTTTTCCTCCACAGTAACTTTCAGAGTATTATTTTATGGTAAAGTATCATTTAGTTATTCTACCAACTGCTCATCCACAAGACTGTCATGACCTTTGTTCTCAACCTTGACTGCTTCTAACTCTTCTTGCAGTTGAGTGATCTTAGTTGTTATTTGCTCCTTTTCTACAACCCAGCTGTCTTTTTCCATTATCATGGCATTACATTTATTTCTGGAAATCTTCTAGCTTGACCAAACTCCAGGCTAAACCACGAGCTAAATCTCCAAGTAGTTCTGATCGAATAGTCTCCTTATTATACATCCATGGGTATATCACGTCGGTAGATCTAAGTGCGGGTAACTTCACTCTGCCTTCAGAAGTTTTCCATTTCTCGAGTAGGCCACATTCCGAAAATGTATGTAAGACAAGTATTCTACGGGAAGTCTCCACCAAACGTCCACCTTTTTCCTGTTGTTGTTTCCAGGACTCTCCTTGTTTAGCTGCCTTTTGTGCTGCCTCTTCCTCGTTTCGTGCTGCCTCTTCCTCATTCCCCACCGCCTCTTCCTCATCCTCCTTGGCCTTCCTCTTGGCTTCTTCCTTGGCCTTCCTCTCGGCTTTGGCTCGAGCTCTCCTCTCTTCCACTTGGAGCCATCTAGATTCCTCTCTTCATCCATCTCAGTATCCACCTGATCTTGAGAAGTGTTACCTCCTGACCTCCGCTCTGCGACTTGTTTCTTCAAAAGTTGTAAAAACAGTTTCCTCGAGCATACTGTGTATTCTCGAGGTAAGTATTCCGGAGTTGAAAAAATTAATGAGAAGATCACTCCCACTTTGGATTCCAATACTGCGTTAAGTGCCTTTCCAGTCCATCGGAATAACCTCTGAACTTCTTTCTTTAATTTTCGGAATATAATTTCCACCCAATTTACCTGGGTCTTTTCCGCTTCCTTCACCAACGCGAAGAGCTGTCAGGAAACTCCATAGTGTTTAGCCTGCAAATTAATTACCATGGTCATTAATAACATTCCCCACTTCAGTGGGTTGTCATCACAGTTGTGCAAAGCAATATTCACCCGAGCAGGGTTTGCCAAGCAATGCGTAGATTTCTATAGCATCCACAGCCTCTGTGCTCATTGTGATATCCTCCTTGGCCATGCAAAATCGCTCCACTATCAAATCCACATTTAAATGTACTTCTTCCTGTCCTATTTGGATACTGATGTCTTGAACGTTAATGTCGTTTCCCTCTGTCTGTCGGACGATCTCCATCACTATTTCTTTTGCTTGAGGGTCAGGCTTAAAGGTTTGCCAATCAAACATGGAACACTACAAGAGTCCTGTGCATTCAAACCACTCCTTGTGCTCCTCTGAGATCTTCTTTGGGATGTACAGAAGGTGGCAATCGGAGAAGGACACTTCCATCTTACTGCAACTTGCATGTTTCATTACTCTCGTGGACAACACTTGCTGTATTTTCTCTACTTGCTATATTCACTATGCTCGCAAACTCAGCAAATAAGCTGAATTTGGCAGAGTTCACAACCTTTTATGCTCGGCCTTTCTGTGTAACAAATTGCGAGTCTTCATCATGATGGTTGATCACGGGATCAGCACTCCTGAATCTGCACTGATTATTGGCTCTTGAAATAAGAAACGCATCCTGATAGTGATCAAGGGATCATAACTCTTGAATCTGTGCTATTTACTAGCTTGCAAATTAAGAAGTGCATCCTGATTTGCAACGTCGTCGTCACCACCCTGATAATTGTTGTACGTTTGCATGAAAAATAGTTACTGCGCACCTTGCATGCAAAATAGTTACTATGCATCTTGCATGAGATCCCGATTGTGTGAATTTATGATTAATTATTTTTTTTTAATTTATTTTTTTAGCGGAAGCATTGATAGAGTTGGAGTTTAGACCCATTGATGACCGTCGGTAGAACTTCTCCTGTGAGTGTAGCAAGTCGAAATGTACCCGGTCCGCACAGTTCATGAATCCGGAATGGACCAGTCCACCATAATTTCAACTTGCCCATCTTTCGTTTCATCTTCGAATGAAAATACCAAACTAAATCTCTGGGGCAAAAAGTCCAAGTCCGCAAATTCCAGTCATGCCATCACGTCTGCCGCTGTTGTACTTCCTGAAGAAAAAGAAAACTCATATAGTGAACTTCATCCAATTGGTGCAGCTAATCCATGCGATACCCAAAAGATTTGTCTGGTATCAGAAGCTTCTGTACTGCTATTCGAAAATCGAGACCGCAAGTTCAAATGGAAGAATAGCCTCCTGCCCATACAACAACTTAAAGGGTGTGCTTCCCACCGAAACTTTGTAAGAGGTGCGATAGGCCCAGAGCACTGTGGGAATAATAATCTCCCATTGATCAGTAGTATCCAAGAGCATTTTCTGGAGCATTTGTAGCAGCACTTTATTCGTGCTTTTTGCTAAACCATTAGTTTGAGGGTAATATGGGGAACTAAACCAATGTTTAATATGAAATCCTGTTGTGAGCTTTGCAATCAATTGATTCAGAAAATGCATGCCACGGTCTGAAAATAATTCCAATGGATGACCATACCACAGAAATAATTCCACGGATGACCATGTTTCCGCCCATCGGGTGCAGTAGTCCGTACAGGTAAGTATATAAATGACACTGGTATTCACCATTGGAGGTTTAATTGGTCCAATGAAATCTAGTCCCCACTTTTGAAAAGGTTCCAATGACAAAATAGGTTGGAGAGGAAAGTGATGAGCATCCCTAGGTTCACCGGTTCACTGACAAGGATCACAATTATGAACCATTGCTTGTACATCAGCATACATAGTGGGCCACCAATGTCCAGACTGTTGAATTTTTTGGACCGTAATAAGATGACCAAAATGACCACCACCATCACCTGTATGTGCTTCCGAAATAGCCGCATGTACTTCGTGTGGGGGTGCACAACAAAGCCAAAATCCCATCGGGTCTTTATGATAAACTTGCTCCATGATCATGGAAAACCGCCCCCTACGTAACCCAAGTTTCTTCCGAGCTTCCAATTGTAAATGAGATGGCACGACACCGTTTGTAAGAAAGCTCACCATTTCATCGTACCAGGTTGGAGTAGTCTACGGAACATCTTCCAGTTTAGCCACCATAAAAACTTCAGCATCCAGAAGAGAATCATCGATGCCTTGCAGAGGTTCACCATGATCTATTATGGATAAAAAATATGCAATTGCATGACTAGCTCCTAGGCGATGGACCACATCATAGTCAAATTCTTGTAATAGCAGCACCCATCGAGCGAGATGTCCAACTAAATTTTGTTGTTTCACCAGGTAGAGCAATGCGCTATGGTCCACATGAAATGTGAATGATCGGCCCATGAGATAGTATCGAAACTTTTTAATATAATAAATAAGACTGAGGCATTCATGTTCTGTAGTCAAATAGTTCCTCTCGGTCGATGTGAGTCTTCTACTAGCATAATACATCGGACAAAACCACTTCAGATCTTCCTTCTGCATGAGAACGCTGCCAATTGCGCGATCTGAGTCGTCCATGAAAACATGAAAGGGAAATGTCCAGTCCAGAGCTTTTAAGATTGGAGCACTGACGAGCATTTTTTAGAGTCATTCAAACGCTAGCTCTGCTTCATCAGTCCAGAAAAAATCCTTCGGTGGAACATGTGCTAACTTATTGAGTGGGATAGCAATATGTGCAAGTCCTCCTAAATGTCTACCATGCCAACAAATTTGCCCGAGAAACCTGAGCACCTCTTTTGGACTCTTCGGAGCTGGTGTATCGTGGACAACTTTAACTTTATCCTGATCGACCGCAGTTCCTTTTTCCAAAATAATGTGTCCAAGCAATTTGCCACATTTCACCGCGAAATTTGACTTTAACGAATTTAAGCATAGCCGTACATTTTGACAGGATTCGAAACATAAACATAAATGTTCCAAATGTGCCACCCTCCGGCCAGAGATAGAGAAATCATCCAAAAATATACGTATAAAAGATTGTAAGGCGTGAAGATTTGTTGCATACATCGCTGAAAGGTACTTGGAGCGTTCCGGAGTCTGAACCACATGACTCTACAAGCAAAGACACCCCAATTGGTAATGAATGTCGTCTTAGGTATATTTGCCTCAACAATGCACACCTGATTGTAGCCATTGAATCCATCCAAAAAAGAATACATTTCTCACCTTATGACTTCATCCAACATACTCTCCAAAAAGGGTAATGGAAATGGATATGGAACTATGGCAGCATTCAATTTTCGATAATCCATACAGATTCGCAATTGTTTGTTTTTCTTTGGAACGATCACTATTGGCGATACCCATTCTAGATTCTCGATAGGCACAATATACCCCACCTTAGTTAAGCGATCCAATTCGTGTTTAACCTATTCCACGAAATGGGGATTCATCTGATAATGCTATTGCATTACGAGTGGCATCCAGTTTGAGTAAAATGCGATGATGGTATAATTTTGGATCCAATCCCTGCATATCTGAATATGACCAGGCAAACACATCAATGTACTGCTTTAATAATGCAATCAAGACGGACTGAAATTTCGGAGCTAATTCCAAATAGATGCGAATTGGCTTCGGGTCCTCCTCGCTCCCCAAATTGATCACTTCCAGAGCATCTTCTTCAATGCAAACATTGCGCATCTCCATAGGATCATTCAGAGAAAATTATGATAATTGATTCTCAGTATTGTCAAACACTTCGGGGCCTACTACACTTGTCAAACTATGCACTTCCATACTAAAAACTAAGTTAACATCGACCACTCCCACAGACAGCAAGTCTTTATTAGCCACCAAAAATTTAGTTTCTGCATCCTCTTCTAAGCCCTCTAACATATGAGGTGGTTCTGCCCAGATTGGTTTTTGTTGTGGGAGGAAGTACTGCTCGTCATCCAACGAAACCATAAATTTGGAATGTCCCTTCCGAAAAGTGATTGTTTTCTCGTCCGAGTTCTATCTTTAAATAATACCTGTGCAATCCAGATCGGAATATCCTTAATGAGTCCTATCGGTTGGACACGAGATTGATCTGACATTCAGACAAAATATGGAGCCGACTCAAACTGGTGCCACCCCATCTGCCTGCATGTTGCTGTAGAAGCTATGTTGATACTTGATCCTCCATCAATTAATACCTTCAAAATGGCATGATTACGATGGTAAACTATAATGGTAGGTACGACATAGTCTACAAACTTTTCTGGAGTGTCCTTTACCATGGATACTATTGGGTACGAAGTTTCTACTGTATTGTGGATTAATTGTAGTTGTTGTAGAAACTATTTTCGAAAAGTGGGCACTAGCTTTTGTCAGTATCTACCCGTATGTCAGAGTTATCTTGTATTCTATTTCGGTTATGACTATGTCTCCTTTCATGAAAATTCGCAATTCTAGAGTCCACCACTTGCAGAGAATGGTCAGAAGGCTTCGCAACAGGAGTGCCCAAAGACTGCACCACTTGACATCCTCGAGACTGCTGAATTCGATCATCTACTATCAAAGGAATTGTTCTTCGATTAACAAAATGGGGCAGGTACTCCCGAGCCCCTCATACCGCTGTTTTTAGTTGTTGTTTCTATTTTTCCGGAATCGGTATACAGGGTTCCAATATGGTGGAATATTCATTCTGCGCGCGAGTAAGGAGTGCAATTTCTAGTTCGGCATATTCTATGGAGACCATGCTAGTCTTTGGGGCTTTTAGTTTTGCCTCCTACTTCCTTTGATCGTATTCTTTGGCTTCTTCGCATTCCCACCTATGGTGTCCAAACTGTAAACAAAACTGACACTAGATGGGGCAATTATCAGAATTGTTTGGACTAGGTTGATGAAATCGCCGTCCTCTGCTGAAATCCTTAAAATTCTACCTGTAATGTCTGCTAGAGTCCGCAATGGTTTGTAATTGTGAGTATGGTGAAACTCTTGTGTTGCGTACATGTTGGCTATCATGCCACGATCCGAGTTGAACAAATTGTTTAAACTCTTTGACGTCCCCTTCCACTTCTAGGTCTCGACTTGTGCAGAAGCTACCAATGTGCTCTTTGAAATGAATCTACAATTATCCAAACTATGATTATGCATTTTGCAAATTGGACAATATACCTGATTTAGGGCATAATCTACTATGATATGTCCTGGATTTCGATAGCGCAAGCAATACAGCTATTGAATCGAGTTCAAGGGTTGTTTCCCTTCGATTTCATCTCTGACCCCTAAACTCCATTCAACAGCTGTATTGCTTGCGCTGTCGAAATCCACGACATATCATAGTAGATTATGCCCTAAATCAGGTATACTGTCCAATTTGAAATATGCATAATCATAGTTTGGATAATTGCAGATTCATTTCAAAGAGCACATTGGTAGCTTCTGCACAAGTCGAGACCCAGAAGTGGAAAGGGGATGTCAGAGAGTTTACACTGGATCAGAGTTGTAGGCTGGACCATATTGCAAATATGGGGATGGTCAGAGATGAAATCGAAGGGAAACAACCCCTAAACTCGATTCAACAGCTGTATTGCTTGCACTATCGAAATCTAGGACATATCAGAGTAGACATATCCAGGCTACTTCAATAACCTGGTCCTGCGTACAACTCTGATTCAGTGTAAAGACATAGATTTTTTCTTTTATGAGTGGTTATAAACCATCCACAAGAAAATCTAGAAGTAATTCTTCCGAGGGACAGTTGTCATCCGAAAATTGCCACATAATAGATCTAAATTCTTTTGTGTAAAGGTCTATCGAGCTCTGGACCATATATTGCAGAGTAGTGTATAATTTTGAAATACTTTTGGCCATCTGAAATCGTGCTAGCAATGCTTCTTTCAATGCATCGTATGTACTGAAATGATCAGAAGGGAACTCAATGAGCCATTTCACTGCATTTCCAGCCAAGGTGGCCTGAAATACCTGTAATTTATGATCAGCATCCTGCAGATGTCTGTGATTGCAATTATACTAGTTTTCAAACGTTTGTATATGCACATCAGGATCTTCCCCTACTTTACTGTAAAAATGTGTGTAATTCAATCCTGGCAATTCATATTGTTGAGCCATCGGATCCCACAATTCGGATTGTGGCACCGGAATGAGAGTTAGATCCAAGCCTAGGGGGGTGGGAATGACTCCCGCCGCTAGAACCTTCTTGCTCAGGGTATTTTCCTTCCTATGGGAGGTGCTGCTGGTCGGTTTTTTACTTTCCCTATGCCCCGCTCTTTTCACTAGCTTCTCCTCCTTCCACTCAGCTACCCAATCCTATAGTAATCGAGGGGGGATGACTCCTTGTTCTACCTATTATGTCAATTCCTTTGGGATATTCACTCCCCCCGAAAGAGGAAGATCCTTTAAACCTTCTACAATCTGCTAAACAAATTCTTCTAAAGGTTCATGACGATAATTTGTTGCATGATACTCCCTTCCGCTCTGCAACGGCATGAAACTCGTGATAGCACTTCCTTAACTAGAACCCCATCCCATCGTGGTCACCAAATGTTTGTCCACTGCTCGCCATAAGACTAACAGTATACAAAGAATAGGTTCAAGAACGGGTATTCATGGATATTTCTATCCGTAAACATGCGTTTCTGTTCCATCGATTCAATATGACTTAGCCTTGCAGACACACAATTTGTAGACAATTTGAAATCTTAACTACATAGAACAATAGTTATAGGAGTCAGAAATAGATATGGTATTTCATTATAGCATTGTAGTTACAATTGCTCTCCGCTCTCTATTCCCCACTTCATGCACTACATTGTGTATCTTCATTTCCGTAATCATCGAGTCCGGAATCTGGAAGAACCCATTGAAGACCCATCTCCACATATCCTAAAGAAAATAAGAATGAGCTTCACACCATTCCAAACCTCTGAATTCTGGAAACTCTTAACATCTCCATTATTACAAAGTAGAAATTACAAAGAATAGTCTGTCCACACCAGCTGCTAACAGTGGGACACCTCTTAAGTACATATGCTACATACATAACAGCCTCAAGCCAAAAGCTATATAGTAAAGCCCGACTTTTACCATACATCTCACCATCTCCATGAGTGACTTGTTCTTCCTTTTAGCAAATCCATTCTATTGAGGTGTATATGGCACTATACACTTATGTTTTATCCCACGTTCAACCAAAAATGTATTAGAAGACATATATTCCCCCCTCAATTAGAACGGAGGGAGCCATTTTACATGCTAACACATTTTCAGCCAAAATAAAAAATTATTTGAAGCACATAAACACTTCGGAATTTTCTTTCAACAGATATACTCATTCATGCATGGAAAAATCATCAATGAAAGTCACGAACTAAAGGTAGTTCCCAAAAGAAGGTGTTTGCATAAAACCACAGACACCACAATGAATAAGCTCTAAATTCTTAGTAGCTCAAACTGAACCATCTTTTGGGAAGGAGGAACACTAAATTTTTCCCAAAATACAAACTTCATAGACATTTTTACCATGTGCCTCAAGTTTTGTCAGAGAGGACACGATTTTAGATCTTGCGAGGCAAAGCAAACTAGAAAACTTTAGATGACCAAAGCGTGCATGCCAAAGCTTTGCATCTGACATAGCCTGAGAATCTTGAACTGCACATTCATAGATTTTGCATAATCTTTGAGCTTATACAACCCATGGCATAAAATGTCATAAGCAATAATCACGTTTCCATTTGACAGATCATTAATTGTACATATATCATCAACAAATTTCACAACAAAGCCGATCTTGGCTAATACTAAACCTGATAACATATTTGTCTTGTTCCCTAGCACAAATAAAGCATATGACTATGTAAAAGAACTCCCATTAGTAGTATTCAGAATGATCTTTCCAAATCCCATGTTAGGATAAGAGGAGTTGTTGGTCCATGTGATAGTATTCCCTGTAGAGGCACGCTCAAGTGAAGTGAAGAAAGTATGTTGATAATATGTTTGGTTGCCCCATTATAAAAGTGCCAAACATCTAAGTCTATTGTAGGCATACATTGTTCATGAGAAGATGGGTCATAAATGCAAACAATAGTAAATGGCCATTCTTCATTCTGCACAAGATTAGTAGAATCAATTCTGGGTTTGAAGGCCTCTGCAACAACCATTCCAGCCTCTTTCTTCTTTGCCTCTTTTGAAACTAGTTTTGGACAAATCTTTATGAAATGAATATTTCCTTTACAGTATTTACAAAACAGTTTTTGCTTTTATGTTTTCTTCTCATCTTTTTCATTCTTCTTTGATTGTGCATAATTAATAGATTTCTCCTCACTAGTAGATGAGCTCCATTTAACTTTGCCCTTCTGAGTAGCTAGGAAAGCTTGATTTGCAACACGTAGAATGGACCTGTTCTGTCTAGAGTGATCTTCTTGCAACAAAATGGAGACTAAATCCTCAAATGTTGACGTATTTGGATTGCCTTTCATCATCAATCCAACCATAGAAGCAAAACTCTGATATGAATCTGGAAGACCATTCGGAACACTGTATATAAGTGACATGTCTAGCAAGATGTCATCAATAGAAACCAATTGCTCCTTCAAATCTTTGATCTTTGTTAAAAAATGATCCATCAAATCTCCTTCATTCATGTGCTCACAGTGCAACTTTTTTTTGGAGGTAAGCAACAAGAGCCTCATTCCTTGCCTATTATAAATTTTGAAGTGTATCTCAATCATCCTTTGTTGTTTTGCAGGAGTGAATGTGAGGAATAATGGCTCATTTAATAGCCAAGTCTATGAATGCATGTGCTTGACCATCTCCACCATCCCAACAAAGTTTCTTTGTAGTAAGTGCAACAATAACCAAAGCTCAAACAAGAACCTAAAGATCATCAACTTCAACACCATCTCCATACCTTCAGTAATTGTATTTGCAAGTGTAGTAGGACATTTTTCAACACCCTAGACAATATTCCACAATCCTTTTGTGACCAATACATGATACATCATATATGCCCATAATGGATAATTGGTACCATTCAACTTATCTTCAACAACCAACATACAAAATACATCATTGCTTTCAACCATGGCCATTGACTTAAATATCTTGATGCAAAAAAATGTATGTATCTCAAGAAGTTGAAAAAAGCTACCCTATCAAGTTCTGCTAAACCTGTATCAGACTTTGAGGTGCTTGTACTAGAAAACTAAGACCTGTATATATGTTTGACACAAAAAGATGAAATTTCCTACACATGTGCTACAATAATGTGCAAGAAGGCAAAAATCAGCTCAGATTGTGATTTCGATACCACTTAGCAAAGCTATTTTGAATTCCTAAGCGGCCTAAGTATGCTCACCAATTTTCATGTGATTCTGAGACTGTGACTAGAGGGGTGTCGACGATGCCCTAGATGAAGCAAACAGATGTTCATTACCACTTTGAAACAGAGAATCTTATGGCAAAGGAAATTGACATTTCATTTGTTCATACTGAGAGGCAAATAGCAGACATGATGACAAAGGCACTTGATGGGATAAAGCTATCTAGATTCAAATGTATGGCAAGTATTCAACCTATTAGAGAATGAAGACTTGAGCATACTTTAGCTTGAGGGGGAGGTGTCGGAACATCAAGCTTTCATTATGCTCAAGGTGGAGATGGTCTACATCAAAAGCATCATTTGAATGATGCCACATATACTCCTTGTAGACTTTTATTTGCATTCATTTATTGTATTGAGAGTTTGATCATAGGATCACCTTCTTATGTAATTACCAAAGCCTTTATCTTTGTAAAATATAAGAGTAAAAAACCAACAAGCCACGAGTTTGGATTGTTGAGATTGATTCTCAATCAATCAATCAAAAAGTAGATATGAGTTCAACTTTCTCTTTTCCTAGATTGTAGGAAAAGATTTAAATAAATCTAAAATGTCAAAGCTCGCCTCTATTCGAATTTGAATTCATGATGAAAAGGCTTGGATAGATACTCAAGAGTCTATATAAAGAATCCAAATCATTCGTACATTAAGATAGTTGATTAATAGAAGCAATATACATATGCTTTGGCCATCTTTGGATTGAATCTTCATTTTTTTGCACCATCTTCTTCAGACTCAATCAAATTGCAGAGGTTGTTGCTCTCTCTCTCTAGCACTCAAAATCAAGTGATTAAGCATTCATTGAAAGGGTATTACTGTATACTTTAGTTTTATAGTCTTGTGGTCATCTTCTCCACATCCTTGAAAAATCGAGATGACATCCAATCAGTGTTAAGGTGATTTATCCTTCATTGGTTGATGTAAATTAGGGATTTGATGCATTATAGCAAGAAAACATCTATGTATGACACTCCTTTAAGAGGAATTTTTCCAATTGTAACTATGCTGGCTACTCTCAATGCTTGAAGTCATAACTTCCATCCATATTTAGAAGGTGTTTTTATGAGCTAGTCAAGGTACAAGTTATCTATTTTGCATTAACTTGTTCTTGTTGATGTTCCAAAGTACCTATTGGTTTTGTTAGACGGCCGCCGGAGTAGGACAAAATGTATGCCGGACGTAATGGAGTTCCTTGAATTACGCACGAAAAGTTGGTACGCGCATCTTGTAGTTCTATATAAAGTAATGAAAAGAGAATGGTCGAGAGAGATGTTTTTCCTGGAATTGTCAGATTGTTCGCCTTGATATTTGTTAGAGTATTGTTACACTATTGTGAAGTTCTGAGTATTGTTAATGTTGATCTCTGTTCTGTCTGCATCGTCTGATTACACTGAAGTTCACTGTGATGACTGTTAAGTGACGGATTGTGTGTCTGAGTACTATTTCCGCATAGTATTGCTGTATGCTCTTCGGTCGTTGAAGTACTTTAAGTCAGTCCAAGTAGTTATATTACTGCATGATTTGATTTGACAACTTAATACACTGTTGAGTATGTTCTATTTGTTTTACTGAACTTGTTGCATTCGGTGATGAGGACGGACTAGTATTTTGGGTAACGTGAGCTTTTAGTTGAAATCGCTATAAAGCATTGTGACAAACGAATCTATCAGTTAAAGTATTGTCTCTGGGGGAATCTAGTTTAACAATCTTGGGAAAAGATTCAGATTCATCTACGATTAGAAACACTTTAGTCAAAGAAATCGGCGAAGGCGAAAAAACGCCGAATTCGGGTGAAATTTCGGTAAGAGAATCACAGTTTTTCGGTGACGATTTAGCATTTTCTGCTGAATCCTCAGCCCAATCACCGCGCTTGGAAGCAAGTTCCCATACATTGGACGTCAAGGAGGAAGGAAGGCTGCTTGAAACAGAGATTCGAAGCATATTAGGCAAGATAATCGCACTGAAAAGTGCGTCATCCGACGATACAGATTCCGCTAGTTCAGAAGGAAAGTATAACACACTCACGATGAACGGACAACAACAGCTATGTCCATCCAGGCAACCTCCAACGGGAGTGACATACACAAAGTTTGGTGGATTTCCAGGAGATGATCCGGATGCTCACGTACGCACTTTCGAGATAAGCTACGCAGTTCTCAACCATCCACCGGATCAGGCCTACAAAGCCATTGTCTTCCAATCTACACTTGTTAATGAAGCAGCTAGATGGCTTACAGAATATGATATTAATCATTTCAGCACCTACGAAGCAGTACGAGATGCTTTTCTGTAGCGATTCAGGTTAAAAAAGAATCCAGCCGAAATTTTTTATTATCTGCAGAATAACAGACAGAAACCAAATCAAACCGTACAGGAGTATGCTACTCTCTTCAGAACACACTTAAGGCAGCTACCACTGGCCCATGCTAACTTACTAGATGATGTTATCACTCAGTGGTTCATCAATGGCTTGGTTCCACAACTTAAGCAGATCATGATCATAAGATGTATCGGAGCCATGTCCCTCGATGCAGTCATTGCAATGACTCTGCAATTGGAACACAAAGTCGATGGATTTACAGAAGATTTAGAATGGTTAAAAGCAAACAAGAATGTTGCAGAAGATATGAATAGACAGGTATACTGCAACATATGCAAAAATTCAGGACATACCAGTGCCAATTGCGCACTTAATCAGACATTCTGTGTTATCTGCAACATTGCCGGACACACCACCGAAAACTGCGCATACAACGCTAGAGTACAAGGAACAACGACTGTCAATGCAATTATCCAAGAACAAGGACAGCCAGCCAATCACTATGTGCCTCCACAAATGAGAATCAACCAGCAGCAAGGATATCGAAATTACCGAGGACAGAGGAATAACAACTATAATCCAAACCGCTGGCAGAACGAACCACCACCGGAAAATCCCAATTTACCACCACCACGCTGTCATTTTTGTGGTGAATTTGGGCATATTAGGAGATTTTGCAAAGATGCAGCTGAGTATGATCAAAGGAAGAAGGAACGTCGAAATCCAATGGCCAACATGGTAAAAATCACACCGGTAGAGACACAGGCTGCTGCAGTCCAGACCCGTTCCGGTAAACAATTGCAACCGGCAGCAGAAATATTTGAACCAGGGGTACGTGAACAACACAGAATGTATAACAAGGCTAGTCAATGGACCACAGCAGAACCACCAGTCTTTCGAGAGCCTATTCCGGTAGCCCAACCCTCGTTAACAAAGGAAGGAACACAACAAAGGGAGTTAGCAGCAGATACATTGCCCACCGTAGACACCTCCGCATCAACAGAGGCATCAACTTCAACATCAGTAGAGCCTGTCAACCAATCTCAACAGGCCTGGGAAATCTTATCTAAGGCATCTATCACTCTGCCTCTGGGCCAACTACTGGCATTAGTACCTGGAATTCGATAACAGTTTCAACAACAGTTCAGTCCGTTACCTTCTTGTATTCCGGCGACAGCAGCAGTTCAACCGGAACGTGATTCTATTGTCGATCATTCAGTTCCCTTGATTACAGTATGGTATAAGAATCATAAGATTACGTAGGTATTAATTGATGGAGGCTCTGGTGTTAACATTGCGACTGCGGCATTATGCAAAAGATTAGGATGGACCGAAATCAAACCAGTTCAATTTTTTATCAGAATGGCAGATCAATCAAGAGTCCATCCCGTAGGACTTGTGCAAAATATACCCATCACTTTGCAAGGTACGACCTTTAAGATGACCTTTGTCATACTAGATCTGCCGGAATCCACTTTGGATTACAACCTTCTTTTCGGCCGACCTTGGCTGAAGCATGCGAAGGTAATACAGGATTGGTCTGCACAAGAGCTTACGTTTAAAGATGCCAATCATAGATATGTGGTAAAATTAGATGCTATACAACCTTGCGAGCTACATGCTAGACCGTATTTTGCTGAACCAGTCCATATGCTAGATGGATTGTCAGACGATGAAGAAGAAGAGTTTCTGAAGAATAACGCTGATTTAATTTCCTTAGGAACTGTTGATCTACAGACCGTTGTAGATAATTGGAATGCTTCAGTTTGTACAGTAATACCCATCATAGAAGAGGATAAGAAGGAAGACACTATCTCGACACATGACTATGAACTGCAGCAACTCTTTAAACCAACAGACAACACAGAGAAACATCAACAGTTCTATGTCCCTGAAGATCAGCTGATCACTTACAATTTAGGAGATGAAGATCATCCGCGTCCTGTAAAGATAAAGCAAAACTTACCGGAAACATTTCAAGCAGGCTTAATCCAGCTACTTCGAGAATTCACTGACGTCTTTGCATGGGACTACAAAGACATGAAAGGATTGGACCCCCGTATCTACCAGCACAGGGTCATGCTGAAGCCAGAAGCAAGGCCGATAAAGCAAACCAGCTACCGGATGAATCCCCATTATGCGTCCCAGGTAAAGGCAGAACTTGATCGGTTATTGAAAGTTGGATTTATCGTGCCAGTAGAGCATGCTGAATGGACCTCTCCGATTGTGATTGTGCCAAAGAAAAACAAGCAATTGAGAATCTGTGTAGATTACCGGAAATTAAATGCAGCAACCGTACCGGATCCCTTTCCAATTCCCTTTTTGGATACCATGCTTGATAGAGTAGCAGGTCACGAGATGAATTCATTCCTAGATGGATATAGTGGCTACAACCAAGTTAGAATGGCTGAAGAAGATATACCGAAAACTGCATTTATTACCAATTGGGGTGTCTTTGCTTGTACGGTAATGTGGTTTGGATTGAGAAATGCACCAAGCACATTTCAAAGATGTATGCAAGAGATATTTTCCCCTTATCTCACTTCATTTATGCAAGTATATCTCGACGATTTTTCAATTTTCGGTAAGATGATAGCACACCTGTTCCATTTACGGTGTTGCTTTCAGAAATGTAGAGAGTATAGACTCTGTTTGAATCCAAACAAATCGGTTTTTGCGGTCTCATGTGGCAAGTTACTTGGCCACATTGTATCTGCACAAGGTATCCAAGTAGATCCAGATAAAATTTCAGCAGTATTAGAAGCTCCGGTGCCAGCTTCTCCAAAAGAAGTTATGCGCTTTATGGGCCAAGTACGGTGGCATGGAAGGCACTTACGGTGGCTTGCTCATTTGGCTATACCACTAAACAAGCTAATCAGCAAAACACCTCGACAATTTGAATGGACCCAGGAATGCCAGATAGCCTTTGATCGTTTAAAGCATTTATTAACACAAGTTCCTATCTTACAACCGCCGGACTGGGATCACCCATTTCATGTATTTGTTGATGCTTCAGATATAGCAATAGGAAGTGTGTTGATGCAACAAATTGATAAATGGTTCAGACCAGTGTATTATGCAAGTCGAAGATTAGCGCCTGCTGAGAAAAATTACTCTGTAACAGAAAGAGAATGTCTAGGGCTAGTATATTCGGTCAAGAAATTCAGACATTACTTGCTAGGCCGTAAATTCACATTTCATGTAGATCACGCTGCACTTGTCTATCTAGTTCGGCAATAGCATCTAGGTGGTCGATTAGCGCGATGGGTCTTACTCTTGCAGGAATTTGACTACGAAGTCATTCACCGGCCAGGCAGTTCACATGCCTTAGCAGATTTCTTATCCCGCTTAGATTCCGGTGAAGCTCCGGTGGGCATAGATGACACGACACCCGCGATTTATGTATCAGAACCAATTAATGAAGAATCTGCAGACCCACCTATCCCATTTTCGTATTATGATTAGATCTTGACCTTTCTCACTCATGGTTGCCTTCCATCTCAGACTTCTACGGCAGTACGCAGAAAAATTGCAGTCTTTAGCCGTCGATTTCGGTTAATTACTGGAGAATTATATTATGTAGATCATACCGGAATCTTACTTCGCTGTATCCCACCACATGAAGTTAATTCAGTTATTACTTTGGCTCACTCAATTCCTTCCGGTGGTCATTTTGCTGCAGACTTAACTCATCGGAAAATTCTGCAGAGTGGTCTCTGGTGGCCAACAATGAACAGAGATATCTCACAGTTTGTCAAACAATGTGATACATGTCAGAGATTTGGTCAGCCTTTGCAACGTCATCTTTTTCCTCTACAACCCATCTTACCCTTGGAACCTTTCCAGAAATGGGTCTAGATTTTATCGGTCCAATTACACCGCCAACAGTCTCCAGTAACAACTGTTACATACTGACCTGCACAGACTATGCAACTAGATGGGCAGAAGCCTGGGCTTTACGGTCTGCTACAGCCGTTACGGTAGCAAAGTGTCTGCTAACTAATGTCTTTCCACGTTTTGGCTTACCACTGGAAATTGTCTCAGATCAAGGCACTCATTTTATAAACAAATTAATGAAGGCACTTACACATTCGTTCCAGGTTACACATAAATTTAGTTCTCCTTATTATCCTCGTGCCAATGGATTGGCCAAAAGTACAAACAAATCTCTGCTGAATATCCTTCGAAAATTGATCATGGAATCACCGGAAAGATGGGATCAACTGCTACCTGCAGTATTATGGGCATACCGGACTACATACAAGGTAACAACAAGATTGACACCTTTCAAATTAGCTTATGGTTTAGAAGCAATAGCACCAATGGAGATAGTTATACCAAGTTTACGAGTAGCCATTACCTAGAAATTGCTACCGGAAGACTCACTGTCAATTCGGTTGGACACACTCAGAGAGTTAGACGAGCACCGATGGCTCAGTTTTTTAACCATGCACGAAGTTCAACTAAGACAGGCAAGGACACACGATCGAAACCTGAAGACTCCTGTATTTTTGGTAGGGCAGCTTGTACTTTTCTATAATGCAAAGTCAAATAGATCCGCAGGTAAATTCAAATTACGGTGGTTCGGCCCTTACAAGATCTCAGAGCAAATCCGTCCAGCAAATTTTTGGTTGACTACATTGACCGAAAATCCACTTCCAAAAGCAATCAATGGCTTGAAGCTGCGGCCGTATCAAAGCGCTACTAGTCCGCATTAAATCATTCGGCGGTGGACCGCATTTTTTTTAGCTTTTGTTTTTTACTTTTCATTCTGTTCTTTCTTTTCTCTTTTTTATAGCCGTGTTTTGTCATAAGCCTCCCTCCTTACCAATTACTCAAGTATGCATGCCAAATTAAAAGCAATATCATTCTAGCACCACACAATGATAACCATCACTTCCTACCCCCCCCCCACCGTAATGTCTGTACTTAAGCTCTTCGGTTGCGCCAAAAAACGCTATTGTGTTCTTGTGATTGTAATTGTGTGTTCTGTGTTCTGTGTATCCGTGTGCTATGTCCTGTGTATTCGTGTTCGCGTGTGCAATGGAAGCGTTGGCGAACTACACAGCCTTCTGTGATGGTATCCCTACCGAGGTAGGAGAATACCTACGTATCCGAGGGTTGGCCAACTTCGTTGAGCTGCCTTGGCACTCAGTGGAAGCCCATCCCTTCTTCACACAAATTATCCCAGCCATCGCCCAATCTCCCATCACCGAACGACAATGGCTCTTCCCCTCCCTACCTTCTAGAATCGTAATAACCTTCCAAGCTTTCGTCGAAGCCTTCCGTCTCACCCCACAAGGCCGCGAAAATGGCCCAAGCATCCCTGTAGCTCGAATGGTAGAACTTTTTCCCCGATTTTCATCAAATGAATACGCCATTCTCTGTCGCCCCGAACCTGAAAAAACCGCATTGCAGTTCTTAGTGGTGATCCTTAACCTCCAAAAACGGACATACGGTATCTCCCGCCCATTCTATTCCGCCATCGACCTTGCCGCACGAGAACATGTTAATTTCGCCTCATTTTTCTTTCACCAAATCCATAAGGAGTGCATCGCCATAGTGAAACAAGTCAACAAAGGAACCACCCCTCAATCCAGACTTCCCCACATCCTTTCTTTCCTCTTCCCAACCATACTCGCCGCTCAACCACCACCACGAGGACCAGTCTTAAGGCACGAAGAGTCAGTTCAACTACTAGAAGATGAGGAAGAAGAAGATGAAGAGCTCAACCAATTGTTCCGCTGGAAACGCATCAGGATTAGCTCCTCAGAAAGTGAAGCACAAGGCTCAGCCGGAAAGGATAAAGATGACGATAAAGAAGACGAGAAGCAAGAAGAAGAGACTTTCCATGATACAGCCACCTCAATGCATAATGAATCATCGATTGAGCAACAAGAACAAAAAGAGCAAGCAGAGACGGAAATAATTTCGACCGAAAAAGAATCAGAGCAACAGGAAAATGAGTAGCAATCTAATCAAGATGCACTAGATAAGCTACTGAAGGCAATGGAATCCACAGAAGCACACAATGCAGAAACGGAACAAACAAACAAGGTAACAACTACTAACTCTGCCCTCCCCAAAACCCCGCCTGCTAACCCCATCTCTCAACCGGAACCACCCCACAGCCCATCAAGCCCAGTCACCCTACCGGAACTTCTGAAGCCTCTACATCCTCCCTCAACTATTCACCTCCGAATTCACAACAACTCCTCACCAGAACCTCGTCGCAACCTCGCCCTCCTCTGCCATCCCACCCCATTCCAATTTTTTCGGAACTAGAATCTATGGGTCACCTTTTAATCAATCTATCCCAACAACTACCGCAACACCTAAAGCAAGCCACAGACGATGCACGAGAGGAATTCCAAAGGAAATTGGAAATAATGGAGGCGGATATCACCCCTCTTCAGGAAGAATTACAAGCAGCAAGAGTGGAAAATCATGCACTACATGAGCAGATCAAGCAACTATAGGCTACACTCCAAGCACAAGAAGAAAGCTCAAGCCAACGAGATAAGGCATTAGCTGAAAAAGACAAATTACTGACAGCTGCCGACACCGAAATAATAAAGTTAAATCAAACAATCAAAGATACAGACGATACAAGAATAGCACTAGGAAACCTACTGGAAGAAACAAGACGCTAGTTGTAGGACACAGTACAGAAATACCAAGAGCAGCAGAGAGAAGCAAAGCAGGCAGTAGAAGAGCTACAGAGAACAAAAGAATCACTGGATAGGTGAACTCTATCCTTAAACATCAATTACTTAGGGAAGCTAAACATAAAAAAGAATTAGCGAATGTCCGCAGAGAGCGAGATGCCTACCACAAAACCATACAATTTCAGAATCAACAATTTGAAAGACTGGATAATCAGGTACGAAACCAGAAAGACAGAATCATTGAGATGCAGAAATAAGTAACGGACATGAAGACAGCCAGAGACGCGGCATTATCCAACGATTTTTATTTACAGGAGGCCTTTTTGCAAACACAGGCGGAAATTTTGCTTACTGAAGCCATCGCACTTAGTTCCGTTAGAGTAGATGCGCAGATTTTAGAACCCGATACCCTTAAACAATTATTAGAAACCCTTAACAAAAAAATAGCCCTCACATTTAGATTAGCAAGAAATATGTATCTAGAAGGAATCGTAGATGAACAATGAGTTTTGTAATCAAAAATCACTTGCGGCTTCGAGTCCACCGTGCGTGCCAGTGTTAGACGGCCGCCGGAGTAGGACAAATGTATGCCGGACGTAACGGAGTTCCTTGAATTACGCGCGAAAAGTTGGTACGCACATCTTGTAATTCTATATAAAGTAATGAAAAGAGAATGGTCGAGAGAGATGTTTTTCCTGGAATTGTCAGATTTTCCGCCTTGATATTTGTTAGAGTATTGTTACACTATTGTGAAGTTCTGAGTATTGTTAATATTGATCTCTGTTCTGTCTGCATCGTCTGATTACACTGAAGTTCAATGTGATGACTGTTAAGTGACGGATTGTGTGTCTGAGTACTGTTTCTGCATAGTATTGTTGTATGCTCTTCGGTTGTTGAAGTACTTTAAGTCAGTCCGAGTAGTTATATTACTACCTGATTTGATTTGACAACTTAATACACTGTTGAGTATGTTCTGTTTGTTTTACTGAACTTGTTGCATTCGGTGATGAGGACGGCCTAGTATTTTCGATAACGTGAGCTTTTAGTTGAAATCGCTATAAAGCATTGTGACAAACGAATCTATCAGTTAAAGTATTTTCTCTGGTTGATTACTACTGTGGAATCGGTATCCCAGACTACTGCTCTGTTCCAATAGCAGGATAGTCTGGAAAGTTCGGTATGCAGAAATATAGAAGATCAAATGTTGTTCGTTACTGCTAGTAACTGAGCTAAGACGCGTATACATGTTTCGGATATTGTGTTGAATAATTGGGAAAAGAGTACAGGGCCTCTGTCTAACAGACCCCTACCACTCCCAAGAACCCACGTTGTTTTCGATGACGATACTAAAAGTTTAACACAAGTTTACGGTGAATCACTGTTTTACGTTAATATTTGTTTGGTAACGATTTCGGCGGGTCAGCGTTACTGTTTCTGTAACACTTTTTACATTTAAACAGTTTCATTGCACTAACCACAAGCCTACAGGGTTTAATTTACATATCCAAAGAGCTAGGGTTGTTCCTATGCTGGTTTGCTAGACCATGTTTACCACTTGACAACTCAACTTTCCAAGCCTCTCCAAGCTTCTCCAACTTCTTTCATGATGCACACCATGTAAAAAAGACTCCTCTTTAAGATGACATCAATAACCCGACTATTTTATCTCTCTCAACTATGTTATCTATACCGAGTCCCATTGTAAAAGCTATATGAGCATGGCCCATGTGTAGGTCTAGAGAGCCTTGTGCACTAGGAGGCCCTTCATCTAGAATCTATCTAGATCAACATCTAAGCACCATATTAGGAGTGCATGGGTGGACATCACCATCTTTGTAGCTGCATTGCTCTTGGAAATTTGAGAGTTTGAGCTCTCAATCTCTCATTTTGTGTCTCTCTTTGTTTGCATTTCTCTAAATTTTATCTATTCTCTTCCGTTGTGCTATTATTCCTTGTATGGCATGAGAGCTCAAGAGGTTCTTAGTAGTGAAGAAGGAGAAACGTAGAGGTTCCACATTCTTCAATGATAAAGAAAAGAGGATTTCAAGCAGTGCAACATCATTTATGAGTGGGAATCAAGGTGGTTCATTAACAAGAGTAGATGGAGCATAAGTAAGAGCAATAATGATGTTGATCATCTCAATGTTGGAGATACGAACACTAGCCTTCATGGAAGGTAAGATTGATGGTACTATTTACATCTCGTGGAAGTTTAAAATCACTTCTATCCTTGATTCATATGAGCTTCTAGAGACTATTCTTTGGATTGATCATGAGCCCCAAGAAACAATTGATCCAACTAATCTTGGTTGAATGAATCCTCCTCATGTTGATCTTGTACATGCTTTGAAATGTAGATGCACTTTGTGATCTAGTTACAAGTACTACTAATGGTGTTTTGACTCTCATTCAACATACTAACAAGGCTCATGAAACATGGAACATATTGAGAAATCAAAATGAAACTCCTAATCAGATACTGATTCAAAACTTGGAGAATCACCAAGTAGTAGAAAGTTTTGCTGATGGGTACACTGCAGAGGTACTCATCACTCCAATAAACACTCTACAAGATCAAATGGTGGGAGTAGGTGTACAAAAGTTAAGGAATGCACTAGCTCTACATTGTCTTCAGATCTGTACCAAATTTTGATGGGTTGGTAACTGATATTAATACTCAAATGAGACCTCAACCTCTAACGTTTGAAGAATTTATTGCCTTACTCATGGAGGAGGAGTTGCAACTCAAGGAAAGGAATGGTGGAAACAAAGGAGATGGTGCAGTGACAACAAACGCCAAAGGAGGAAAAATGATCTCTTCAAAAGATGGAGACAAAAAGGAGAATGATAAAAAGAAGTTGAGGGGAGAGTGTTTCCACTAAGAGGAAAGGCCACAAAATTATAGATTTTCACATCAAGAAGGTAGAAGAGAAGAATGGATCTTCAAATGATGGCAAGGGAGAAAAGTCTACGAACACTACAAAAACACAACTTGATTTATTTCTTATGATAGAGGAGGTAAACTCCTCGACTCAAGATTTAGGAATAGATGAATCATGGGTGTTGGAAAATGGTGAATCTAATCACATGATGAGTGAAAAGACCTTTGAAGTCCCTTACAACCTCTAAAGCAACCCATTAGAGTACAGGTAGGAAATAATGCAAGATGTCCTAAAGAGGGCAAAGGTATGTTTTCCTTCATTAATTCTAATGGGTATATTAGAAAGCTTTCAAATGTGTTGTATCTTCCAAAAATCAAACAAAATATGATTTTAATAGCTTCTATAATTGATCAAGGTCATGAAGTATCTTTCAATAAGGTAGGAGCTAAGATTATGGATAGTAACAACAACATTGTCTGGGAGTGGCATAAGCAAGAAGAACTTGTATGAGTTGTCTACTCTTACAACCACTACAAGTGTGGGAACAAATAATCCATGGCATGAGAGATTTGATCATATTGGATAGCCTAAACTAAAGGATATGCATCATAGGGGTATGGTTGCACACCTACCATCGATTGCATATATGAAGGAGCCATATGAAGCCTGGATGATGGGAAAGTAATAGAGGATTTTTGTCCGACAAGAAAGAAAGTAAGAAATAAGGGAGAAAGCTATCCTCTAGAGCCAGTTCATGCTAAATTGTGTGGAAAATAACCTACATAGGGCTTTGACGGGTCTTCCTACTTCATGTTATTGTCGATGACTATAGCAGGAATGTGGGTGTACTTCCTTTGTGATAAGACTCAATCTTTTGGTAACTTTAAAGAATGAATTTAGCTTTCTGAAATTGAAACACAAGAGAAAATCAAGCAATTGAGGATAAAAGGCGATGATGAGTTTACATCAAGAGAGTTGGAATATTTTCTACAAGAGTAAAGGAATCAAGCATCCACTCATAGTGGTACACAACCTTGAACAAATAATGTTGTCAAATGTGAGATTCAAACCATCATGGAGATGGCAAAGTTCATGTTGGTCAAAAGTTCAAGGGGTTGAATTTTGGGAATCATTTGACCCAGCTATAAGGAAGACTACTATCAAAGTAGTACTAGTTATGGATATACATAAACGATGGCCAATCTATGAAATGGATGTCAAATCAACATTCGTGAATGGAGAACTCAAGGAGCAGACACATGTGTCTCAACCATTAGGGTTTGAAGCTCCCCATTTAGAGAACAAGGTACATAACCTAAAGAAGGTAGTATAAGGGTTGAAACAAGCCCGTAGAGAATGGTAACAATGGATGGATATGTATTTCTTGATGTAGGTTTCAAACGATGTACTTCTAATGATAATTGATATGTTGTAAAGAGAGGAGGGAAGACAATTGTAAAAAGGAAAAATGCCTTGAGTTCAAAATTTGAAATGAGGGCCTTACTTCACGTCCAATGGATATTGTTCAAATTCACATCTACTTGTGCAGTAGCACAACAAATATCTCCTATGTTGTTGAAGTAGTAAGCAAGCTCTTTAATAAGTCTTGCCAAAATAATTAGAAGGCAAGTATGTAAAAGGAACCATTGGTTATGGTATTTTGAAGAAGGATCATCTCTAATTCCATACTATGATTCATATTGGGTAGGAGATATTGATACTAGAAAATTAGTTTTTGGATATTTATTTTTTTAGGTTCTTGGAATCTCTCTTGCATGAGTAGGAAGCAACTCACTATAGCATTATCATCTATTGAAGTTGAGTACAAAGACACAAGTGTTGCAACATGTGAAGCAGTATGGTTGAGGAGGACCCTATGGCACATAGGAATAGAGGGACAACAGGCTACAAGGTTGAAGTGTGACAACCAAAGTTGCATGGCCATCACCAAGAACCCTATCTTCCATGCACGCACCAAGCACAAAGAAATCTAGAATCACTATGTGTGTGAGTTGATTGGTTACGAGGTCATGGAGATAAGCTATTGCCTAATTGAAGAAAATGGAGCAAATATTTTCACCAAAGCTCTTGGGAGAAAGCTTCATCGACACTTTCTATAGCTTGGCATTCGACATAGGAGGTAGTTCATCGCAATATGGACATTGAGGGGGGGGGGTTCTTAGATATACTCAATAGTCTACTTTAAGTGGCCACAAATGATCTAAGTCATAAGACCCTATTATGAGAAGAATCCATTGTGAGGTCCCAAACATTTGTCGAACCCTAACTTCCCAGCTAGATAAGGTTGATATGTGATCACTGATGGTAATAGATGATCTTTGTGATCCTAGCCATTAGGTTAGGTATGGCATTAAATTTTGGGCCATTAGGTTTCCATTCATGGAAAAAATAAAGGCCTTGTGGTGCCTTGCAATTTCCCCATAGAACCTTAATGAGGGGAGTGCATAGGGTGGCTTGTCGAGACCGTATGACTTTTGTAGGGATATATTTTTTATTTATATATTTTTGTCGACTATTTTTTCTCTCTCAAATACCTTTATGTATACCAAATCCTATTGTAAAAGCTATATAAGCATGGCCCATGTGTAGCTCCACAAAGCATTGAGCACTAATAAGTCCTTCTATTAGGGTGTATCTAGATTTCCATCTAAGCTCCATATTGAGAGCACACAAGTGGACAACACCATCTTCGTAGTTGCATTGATCTTAGCAATTCGAGATTTTGAGTTCTCTATCTCTTACTTTGTGCCTCTCTTTTACCTTTTCATATATCTTTGGTTGATTATGGCTCTGAAGATGATACAAGTGACTATTTAACTAATGCATATTATCTTAAATGATTAAGATCCCTTGAAGGTTTAGACACTTGAGCCCTTTTTAGTTTCTCACTAAGTCTATGATGATACTTCTACACCATAGAGGGTTATACAAAATATCTATTTGTTATGCTTCTTCAATGATTGATAGTATTGATGATCACTCCTTGATGGTCGGATACCTTTGAATTGTCCCTATATATTTTCATGATGATTACTGTGATAGAATGAAAATAAAAAACCTTTGAACGAACGAATTGATTCCTTATAGCTAATATTAATCCAATATTAGTTTATGTTAAGTTCCATGATAATTTTTGGGATCTTTAATTTGTTATTGCCACACAATATGGATATAATGTTTTACCTTAGCCTTTGATAGAAATCTTGAATGATTGATTTTCTTGATCTTTGATGCCTTAATTAATTATGAATAGTTTATTTTACTGATCAGTGATGACTTTTGTAACTAAAAAACTATGGCCAAAAATTTTTTAAGATGATCTCAACACTGTTGGGAAATGCCTCAGTTTAGATAAACATCAATGTCCAGCTTTCTCCATATATTCTTTTTAAAGTGTTCTACCAAAAGAGGATGCCCTTTGGCTCCTTTGCTTTTTGCAAGTGCTACCAATGGTCTTAGTTACCTAGTTAAACATCACGCTCTCTTAGGTCTTTTTCAAGGCCTCATTCTTCCCCTCAATCAAGACCAGATGATCATGAGGCCCTTTGCCAATGACATGAATGCTTTTAACAATCAGACCAACATTGATACCTTTTAGTGATGCCTAAAAACTTTTTATGAGCATTGCATTCCAAAATTAACCACTCTACAACCGCTTTTAAGGTTGGTATTGGGAATCCACCGCAAATTTTGATTGACCAAGGATGTTAGTTGGTTCCTAGGGATCAAATCTTCTGCTTGTTAGGTATTCTGATGGGATTCAATGTTTCAATGAGTGACCAATGGAATTGGATTCTTTTTAAATTTGATAACAATATGCTATGCATATTAACCTGGTTCAGTGAGCTATGTTGGTTAACATGTTCCTTCTTTCTTCAGTTATTTACTTTTTATCTTGCTAGAGACCGAAGGACCTAAAGATCACCAAATTGGAAAGACTTTGCAGAGACATCCTTTTGATGGGAGACCCTGATAGGAAGGGTGTGTCCAAAATGAAATGGACAATTTGCATAAGAAAAAAAGACCAAGATGGTTTGCGCATTCTTGACATTGAAGGAATGGCCAATAAGTTGGAGACTAAATGGCTAATTAAGACTTGGAGCAATAGGGAAGCCTCTTGGGCCAAACCAATCTTTAAAAACAAGAGTTCTCTTAGGCTCATAGGCCTTCAAGGGTGGAAGGGACTTGATCTTATCACTCTTTTGTTCTCACCCTGTACAGTAACTCATAGAGGCTTAATGTTAATTGCTCATTATGGAAGATTTGGAACAAGATGAGAAAATATTTAAAGATCAATGAAGATTGGAAATGGGCAGTAGGTAATAGAAAAAATGATTTGATCTTATTGCCTATCAAAGGCATCATTGGAGTTTATTCTTGGAGCCTCAAAAGAGCTAGAAAGCATTGAAACAAAGTGTTTCATTCATGGACGCACCTCTAGAATCAAGACACAAGCCAATTGATTAGATTTGAGGACATTGAATCGGCTAGGAGAATGGACTACGAAGATTGGCTCTTATTGCAAAGAAAATTCAATGATTGGGATTGCTTGAAAACTTGCCTCCTTATTGGGCATGAACCACCTTTCCCGGAGAGGCTAAGATGGCAGAACAACAATAGACTTAATAATATTTCAATATTCATGAAAAATGTGGACTTTCATAAGATGCTCAATAGGGATGGTGTCTGAATTGGTCGAGTTTAAGGTGGGATTTCAAGTTCCAATCCCTTTGGCACCCCCTCATTGAGATAGAAAAATGGTTCTTACATGGCAAGTCCTCCACGGGGGAATTTTGACCAATGCAAAAGCTAAAAATTTTGTGGTGCTCCTCCTTGGGGTAAACATTTCCTACATGGCAATGAAGACTTGGAACACCTCTTCTTTTCATGCCCCAAGGGAGTCTCGATCTAGAGGGCCCTTAGGAGAATCCTCCTACTATATGGACAAATCAATTGGAAGCAAGCATTATTGGTTGAAGTGATCAATTGTTCTTTAGCATTGTGAAATGCTATAAGAGGCAAAGTCCTCTAGAAGATCTGGAAACAAAGGTGTGCTACCAACTTTGACAACCCTCCTAAAGAATGGTTGATCAAAAAATCTATTTTTCCTTACATAGACAACAATGATTAGAAGCATATCATTTGCATGCTTAACATATAAGGTGCTCTCAATTGGACTAATCTCAAAACCATGTGCAATCAAGTAGGCATGTATCTTTTCCCTTTCTACACAAAACTAGGGGGCTAAAATACATACACTTCTTTTTTTTCGAGAGAACTGGAAGAATTAGATTAGTGATGGAAAGTATGCATGTACAGAGGGCAAGAAGATACCCCTAGTCCCGAGCAGGGGCTCAAGACCAAAACTTATAGAGAGGCCACAACCACTACATAGTCCTTTTAGGACACAAAATGAAGCACAGGGAAGATTACAAGGATAGGCCCAAACAGGGAAGATTACAAAGATAAGGCCACACCTGTCAGGACATTAGATACATGACATCAGTTCAAACCTGATGTTAAAATACTGCTTCACAAAGGATTCTCTCCACTTTGCAGGGGGGTAAGAGGCAAGATGACTGGTCAAAGAGAAGGTATCATCTGGAACCTCTTGGATACAGGTCAAACTCAATTCACCCAGGGCAGCAATGGATTTGTTCAGAGCATACAGATTTGTCCAAACTCCATTATGCATGATTAGGCACATAAGACAAGAGTGTTTGATATTGATGGGCAGGTACCAAATGCATAAGAATCTATGTTTCCACTGAGCTGAGTTCTAGCAGATGCTCCATCTGGAGTTGAGTCTGGAGACTATCTTATTGATAGAGCCTCTTGCTTTCTTGAATTGAAGAAACATGTCTTTGGCAATGTCGAATAGTGTAGCACTATCCCTCCATGAATAGATTTGAAGTCTTCTATCAATCATGTCCTTGTGCTTCAGCAAAACCTGTAGACAACCAATAGACAGGTCAAGAAGTTCAGAGGAGAAAAGCTCAAGGGGGGGAACCTGTCTAGCAACGAGAACACTCCATCTATCAAAGCCCTGCAAAGCACATTTATGTTCCTTTATTCTCAGGTTTCCATTACACCACAATGAGTGCCATCAAGTCCATATACTTTCTTGCATTAAAAAATCAGCATATTGATAGAATTTTGGGTTAGGGTTACAGTGTTGTTTAACAGAGAACCACACATTCCACATCCTACAAGTCAAAAAACTACCAACAGGAGTGAACTTTTGGGGAGAAATAATCAGATCCCAAAGTTTGTGGTTTTTCCAAGCTTTGTAGTCAAAGAGGTAGAACCTAGGTGTGTTCCTCTTAATGAGGAAGGCCCAGATGTCTTTTGACTCTATAGATCTTAATATCCATTTGGCAACCAAGTTAGTGGCCATCTAAGTAGGGCAAAGGATGCCCAAGCCACCCTCTTTCTTGGGTAGACAACAGATTTCCCAAGGAACTTTGGGGATTTTATTCTGATGCAGCCAACCATAGATTTTCTATGAATCTCCTCACTCAAGAGTGCTATAGACATATCATCATAGACTAGTTTACCACCTGGTGCACTATTGCTAATATCTATCCAAAACGTATCCCACGATGATGGCAAGGTGCATAACAACAAGACTACTTTTATTTCATTATCCATCTCCCTTTTCTGAGACTATAATTGAGAGACTATTGCATCAAGCTCATTTAGATGAGTAGCAACACTATCTATGTCCTTTACGCAAATGTCATATAATTTTCTCATCAAGTACAATTTATTTGATCCCTTTTCTTCTTCATATGTGTCACATAATTTCTTCCAAAGCTCCTTTGCACTTTCAGAGTCCAATATCATAAATTGAAGATTATCTTCCAGGTGCAATCCAATGGTAGACCTAGCCATTTCATCCAACTCATCCCAATCATCTTCATCCATGTAAGCAAGCTTCTATGAGATTCCATTTATTGGCTTACATTGCCTCCTCTAGTAAATCAATACATCTTGAATGTGATTCTTCCATAGAGCAAAATTTGTGCCATCAAATTTTCAAATATGAAAATGGTCTTTGCCCGGAGAATTATAGCTCCCCCTGGGAACATTGGCACTAGACCCTGATCCACTAGATGTTCTTGAGATCTCTGATGCCATGATGATAGAGAACGGACTAGAATGATAATCGATCTAAAAGAGTCCAAACAACACTAAAACTAAGAAAAAGGATGACCAAGTGTTAGATTTTGGGAAGAATCCAATAGTTTCCCCCAAAATATGGATTAATGAACAATAATGAACCACAAAAATTTGGAAATTTTTTTTAAGAGTCTCCTTTGCAAAATGAGCACATGACTAGTGTCAAAATCTCATAAAACTGGAAGTATTGACATGTAAACCTACATATGCATCACTCACTAACCAAAAGAAGCCAATTATTCTTATCGAGCACCTTTGAACAACTAGCATACATCTCTTATGGCGAGACTGGCTAAATCTTTCATCTTCATCACTGAAGAGACCCCAACATCTAGGTGTCTCCCTACTTCAAAACAGGCTTTGAAAGTAAAGAGTGAAGCTTTGAGGGCCTAAAACATGTTCAAGGTAATGTGAACCTTAGTATTTCCCCTTCTCCAACCACCACTTGACTGTAGCTTAGTGACAAGAGATTGCCAGTTAAGCAAACTCCTTGGGGAACAAACTGGGATGCCAGTTAAGCAAACTCCTTGGAGAGGAAGTATCGAGAACCTCTGTCTTCCTTGATTGTTGAGGTCCTCCCGTGCCCACAACCAACAATGCCAACGATGACTTTGGTGACTCGGATGACAAGGTCTATAACTTGGTCACCTCCTTAGTCATAAGCCTTGGAGAAAGCCTTGGGTGGGTGGCCATAATTTATTATTATTATTATTTTAATTGAGAGAATGGAGTTCATAATCAAGGACACCCATGCAAATGATAAGTTCCACCTCATCATTGATCAAGTCCTTAAAAATGGTGCATTACCATGCTAGTAGCGTACTGGCAAACATGGCCAAAAAAAGCTAAACCTATGTCATGCATTGCATAGTTTGCATTATCTTTAGATTATCAATAGTCATACAAGAGTTTTTAATATGGCTTAAGAATTTCAAGAAGTAAACCATGTTTTAGAGGGGAAAGAGGTAGGAATTTTTGTGGGATTGCAAGGATTCCAAAATTTACAATTTTGTGGGTAGACTGCAATAGATGTATTTAATTCATGGAAACTTCTTGCACAAAAGAAATCACAATAGGGGTTCCAACTGATAAATAAAGAGGTATAGTTTTCAAGGGAAAGTTAGTTATTTCCATATATATATATATATATGTTGAATATCAAACAAAGAATCCTTGAAGCTTTTAGATGATTCAATAGAAAGCTTCAATAAAGATGAATAAGAAAAAAAAAATAATGATTTTAGAGAAAAGGAAGTAGGGAAAATTAAAGATTTAAAGATAGACTAGCAATGATTTGCATGAAGTTCAATTTGCCAGAAGGGCCTTTCACACACGTTTTTTTTTATGGGTCACATTTACAAGTACACACTCCTTACAAGGACTCTTATTGATTCTTCACTTTTGGGATGGACCAAGGCCTTTACATAGGTTCTAAATAGTATATTTTTTGTAAACTAAGACAAGGTGCAAGATCTTTCTTTTTGCCATGGTTTCATTGGTGGTAGACAAATTTTAACTTTAATGATTTACACATGCTTAAAAAAATTGAATCACTTCATCTTAAATTGAAGAAGAAACTACCATGGCTCGCAAAGAAGAGGTTACAAAGTCAAGAGCCTCACAGATAAGATAAGCACAAAAAGAAAATATATAGAAGAATCTTGATCGATGTAGTGAATGATGATTCCACATGGATGGAAGTAGCCATTCCTATGCTACAAGAAATAGACTACTAATAACCATAAATCTCATTGGTCCCTAGAAAGTACAAATATAAAGAAATAATGGGGGACTAAGTATGAAAAATCTAAGAGACCCAAAGAAAGGAGAGCTATGATAAAGCATACATCAATGAGTACTATTGAAAGGGTAACAAAGGATCTAAGAGGAGATCAATTAAAGTGCTGCATACATACATACATACATACATACACACACACATACATACATACATACATAGATACATACATACATACACACATACATACATACATACATACATACATACATACATACATACATACCTGCTAAAGAGGGAAAAAAGTACCATGGCGGTCCTAGTGTGTTCACACACATCACTACCTAAATATATCAACAAATCCCCCCTGGGAGTGATGCGGTGAACAAGGAGCTGGCACTCATGTATAAAGATGCACCAAGCTATGTGGAAATCACTCCACAAAAGGAAGTAAGTCCAAAGCTTTGTGGAAAGCTTCAAACTTCTCCCTATGTAGAGCCTTTATGAAATGGTCTACAATGTTCTCTTGTGTGGGCACATATGCCAAGCTGATCTCCCCCGTAGAGAACCTCTTCCTGACATAATGATAATGCACCTCAATGTGCTTAGTGCGAGCATGGAACATAGGGTTCCTCGCAACTACCAATGCGCTCTGACTATCAGTGAAGATAGTGGTGGCAGAAGACTAACCAACACCCAAATCAGCCATAAGGCGTCTGAGCCACACACACTCAAGAATCGCTGTGAAAGCTTCCCTATACTCAGCCTCACAACTCAAAGTGGCCACATTAGGCTGCTTCTTGCTCAACCAAGATATACATGAGCTACAAAGCATGAAGCAAAAACCACTAGTGGACACACGAGTTGTGAAGAGATGGATAGGTATGTGCTTGAAGATGAAGAGGTGTTGCAAAATCCTTGATCTACACCAGCCAAATGAATTCCAAGAGTATATGGTGGGCCCTTTTAGCTTGCCAATTGATGTATTAGACACCCTATGTACCTTGGAAGATCACTCTCAAAAAGATAGATCAAAACAGATAAGTTGGAGTTAGCTCAGAGGTGAAAACTTGCTATTCTTGGTTCATACACATGTCCAGTGTTTTACATAATTCTCTGAGCACAGCAGCAATTAGCTTAATTCCTCTTTGGAAAGTCTAGGCAACTTAAAGAGCTAACTTTCAAGAGTAATCTCATCAAAAATAATGGACCACACACTGAGAATGAGTTTTAACAAGTGATGACATCATCCCGATTTTCACGGGCTGCTATAGAAATAGACCAGTGAGCCGAAAAATCAACATAACTCAAAATGTAGAAATCCAATGATTATGAAAATTTGTATGGTTATACTAGACAGTAAGCTAAATCCAACAAGCTTTAAATCACTGAATTTGGATAAGTAACCACTGATAAATGGCTCTGACAAGATGAGTGAAAAAGTCGGGTACCTGATAGAGAAGTGAAGATGAATAGACCCTGTTGACTTCAAATGAACATAACTGAAGATTGCAACATCCAAATGACATGAAAATTTGTGAGCATATAGTAGACTTATAGAGCTAACGTCACCAAGTCAAATCACTGAAAATGATGCACCAAGCTCAGAGAAAACATCTCTGCAAGCTGACTGAGAAAACTGAGAGTAATGGCAGTGAGTAGTACACTTCACAAGAACATGGAAAGATGAACTCAAATAATCATGAAAATGAAAGTATATTGCTTGTACAATACAATGACTTACTGATATATGTGGGTGCCTTGTAATCACACCTTGATATGGCATAAAGCTCAGCTCTTGGAGGTCTTCACATAGGTCTCTCTAACCACGACTAAAACTGCCATCTATTTATAGTTGAGTTTGGGAGGCTAACTTCCCTCAATCACTCTCCAATCAATCAATGATTGATTTGATTCTCTACCTACCACAAATCACGAATTCGTGGCTCCTCTTTCCATTCTTGATCAAGTGGACTCAACCACTTAAGATTCTCTTACTTTTACATTAAGTAAACTCTTCAAAAGTTACAAGAGGTAGTTCACAAGTGAACTTTACATAGTCTTCTTTTTAAAGCTTCTTCTAAGACTTTGTGAGACTCAAGCCAATACTTAGGCTTGTCATAGACTTTCTCCAACAGCTCCCCCTCAAGCCAAGTATGCTTGAGGTCTTCAATCTTCCAAGATTACCTGCAAACCAATCATAGCCTTGAATTTGCAAAGCTTTGTACCATCCAATGCTTTGGTTAGAATATCTGCACATTGTTGATGAGTGGACACATATGATATTTGAATCTCTTTGCTTAGAACCTTCTCTCGTACATAGTGATAATGAACTTCAATATGTTTAGTCCTTGCATGAAAAATAGGATTAGCAGCCCAGTGAATAGAACTCATATTGTCACCAAAAATAGTTGGAGTTCCAAACTCCAATCCAAGATCTTTGAATAATGTCTTCATCCACATAGCTTCTTGTGTAGCTATGGCAAGACCTCTATATTCAGCTTCAGTAGAAGAGAGAGCAACTGTGGGTTGCTTCTTGGATGACCATGAAATAAGCTTTGAACCTGCAAAGTTAAGATAACCTGAAGTGCTCCTTCTATCTTCCTTGGAGCCAGCCCAATCTGCATCAGAAAATAGCTTCAAACCTAAATCAGATACATAAGGATAATAAATTCCTTCATTTATGGTTCCTTTGAGATACTTGAGAATCCTTTTGGCAGCATCCATATGTGGTTTCCTTGGTGTGTGCATAAATTGGCTTAGCACACTCACACTGTAACATATATCTACTCTTGTCAATGTGGCATAGTTGAGACTACCCACTAGACTTTGATATGATGTGATGTCCTCTATGAGTTCACCTTCATGTGAGCTCAATTTGTGATTGACCTCCATTGGAGTACCTGCAATCTTACAATCTTGCATCTTGAATTTTGCCAACATGTCCTTAATGTACTTTCTTTGAGTGAGAAACAAACCATGATCTTTGTAGACAACTTCCAAACCTAGGAAGTAGGTAAGTGAACCCAAATCACTTATCTTGAACTCTTCTCTCATCTGATCTTTGATCTTCTTCATACCATCTGCATCATTTCCTGTCAATATAATATCATCTACATATACACATAAGTAGATGACCTCGGAATTACTCTTTTTAATAAAGAGTGAAGGATCTGCCTTGCTTGGTTGAAAGCCTTTGTCCTGCAAGAATGAAACAAGCCTGAAATTCCAAGCTCTTGGAGCTTGCTTGAGACCATACAATGCTTTGTTAAGTTTACACACATAATCAGGATAAACTTGATTCTCAAAACCAGGTGGTTGTGCCATGTATACCTCTTCTGTTATCCAACCATTCAAGAATGCATTCTTTACATCTAGTTGAAGTATCTTCCAATTCTTGGAAGAGGCAATACTAAGCAAAACCCTAATAGTAGGCATCTTTGCCACAGGAGAGAAGGTCTCCTCATAATCAATTCCCTGAGTTTGTGCAAAGCCTTTTGCTACAAGCCTTGCCTTATACCTGTTAATGGAACCATCAGAATTCTTCTTGAGTTTATAGACCCATCTTGAGCCTATTACCTTCATGGATGAAGTCTTGGGCACCAAATCCCAAGTGTTGTTTTCCTCAAGTGCTTCAATCTCTTCCTTCATTGCATGCTTCCATTCTGTTTTTGCTTTGGCCTCTTCAAATGATGATGGCTCCTCTTGGTTTATGTCCTGTGCTATGTAGATAGAATGTTTAGTTACTAATGAGGTGTCAAACCCATACCTTTCTGGTTTTTTCTTTTCCCTCATAGATCTTCTTAGGCCATGATGTGATGATTCTGCCTCATGTCCAAGTTCCTGCAATTTTGCTTTACCTTTAGACTTCCATGCTTTGATCTTTTCCATCTGAGATTCTTCATCATCCTCTGAGGTGTCTTGTTCTTCAATCTTCGGTTGTTCTCTACCAAGCTTTGGAAAATCTTCTTCAAGATTATATGGTAAATTGACCTTCCTGCATGAATCTTCATACCATGAATTGTTCTCATCAAAAACTACATCTCTGCTTACCAAGAATCCTTTGTTGGTAGGGTTGTATAACCTGTAGCCCTTTTGATTGTTGTCATATCCAATAAATACACACCTTTCTGCCTTTGGATCCATCTTGCCTCTAACCTGTGAAGGAACATGAGCAAAAGCAATACATCCAAAAATTTTACAATGATCTAAGCTTGGTCTTCTTCCATTCCAAGCCTCATATGGAGTCATCCCATCAAGGGATTTTGAAGGCAACCTGTTAATCAAGTAAGTGGCTGTAGATATAGCCTCAGCCCATAAGTAATTAGGTAAATGCTTTTCATTTAACATAGACCTTGCAGCTTCAACAATTGTCCTATTCCTCCTTTCTGCCACTCCATTTTGCTCAAGAGTGTACCTTGTAGTTACCTCTCTTTTGATTCCTCTTTTTTGAAGAAAAGAATCAAAATCATGGGAGAAGTATTCTCCCCCTCCATCTGACCTTAGCCTTTTTAGTGATTTACCTGTTTGATTCTCCACAAGAGCCAAATATCTTTTGAAACATGAAAAAACTTCATCTTTGTGTTTCATAAAGAATAGGATAGTCCATCTGCTGCAATCATCAATAAAGGAAACATAATACCTTGATCCAGAAATTGAAGCTTCCTTGCTAGGTCCCCATACATCTGTATGAACCAACTCCAAGAGATCTCCATGCATATAACCTTTCTTCATGCATGGTAACCTGTGAGACTTTCCAAATTGACATGCACTACACTTATAAATCATATGTTGTTTTGACAAATTTTAGGAAGTCCAAGTACACTTTGGTCCCTGGAGATTTGCTTTAATGACCTTTCACCAATATGTGCTAACCTTTTGTGCCATACTTCCAATTCTGTGAGTGTTTGACTACCATAATTCAAGAGAGCAATGTTTCTAGTGTCCTGTAATTCAAATGTGAACAATCTACCTGTCTTTTCACCTTTTGCAATTCTTCTGAATCCTTGACTTGGATCTTCAACAAATGCTCCTGCTTTTGTGAACCTGACTTGCAACCCTTTCTCTACTATCTGCCCAACACTTATCAAATTCTTTGTAATGGTAGGGACATAGAGTACCTTACTGAGTAGGTTGATGTTTCCATCAGGTGCTTTGACATTGCCTATTTTCTCCACAGGATGTTTTGTATCATCTCCTGTTTGTACCTCATGCTTATTCCTTGGATCTTCTAAATCTGATAGGAGTGCCACATTTCCTGCCACATGATTTGAACAACCTGAATCTATGTAGAAAACATGCTCATCAGATTTACCTTGTGGCATAGCCATGTTCATGATCAATAATGAATCCTCTTTGTTTGAGTCTTCTGTGTAGTTATTGTAGTCTCTCCTTCCTTTGTAGCCTGCTTGATAGTTTGAATGATTGTAGTTGTTGTAGTTGCCATGGTAGTTGTTGAACCTTCCTCTTGAGTAGCCATAACTTCCTCTATTGTATCCTCTGCCTCTTTGATTCTTGGAATTCCTAAAGCAATTATATGATTAGTTAATCCACAGATAGAACATGAGTTGGAGTCTTGGGATCTCCCCCTGCCTTGTCTACCTCCTCTTCCTCTACCTCTGCCATGTCTTCCTCTACCTGCATAGTTAGCTTGATATGTACCTGCTTCATCATCCACTTTCTTTGCCTTTCCTTTGTTATCTTTAGACTTGCTTTTATCCGTGTATAAAGCTGAAGATTGATTACCTTTAGAGCTTTCTCCATTTTTGATAAGCTTTGCCTCTTGAGTAAGTAGTTGTCCAATGAGTGTGTTGAAATCAGGTACATGCATGTCCATGTACAAATCCATAGCTGTGGTGAATGCTTCCCAGTTATCATCTGCCTTCAAGCCATTGATGACCTGCCTTACAATTTGCTCTTCATCTATTACCTCTCCAATGCCTCCCAACTGATCCGCTATGTCCTTGAGCTTTGTTATCAGTCACATTTTGTTTGGGAGCCTTCTTGAGAGTTGTGAACTCCAGCCATAGTTGATGCTTCCTAGCTTTGGTACTTGAAGAAAGGAAAGCTTCAAGTGCATCCCACACTTCCTGAGATGTCTTACAACTTCTAATGTGAGGCAACAAAAAATCTGAGATAGAGTTGAGGAGATAAGACCTTGCAAGTGCATCCTTGGAGCACCATGTGCTCAATCTTTCTTGCTCTTCTTATGTTGGTTGACTTTTGTTCCTGAAACTTGGCATAACTTCATCTCCAGCCACATAACCATATAAACTTCTACCTTGGAGATAGGCTTCCATTCTTAATGACCAATCTGAGTAGTTACCTCTGTCTAATTTGTCAATTGATGAAGGAAATCCATCTGCCATGTTGTCCAACCTTGCTCTGATACCACTGTGAAGAGATGGATAGGTATGTGCTTGAAGATGAAGAGGTGTTGCAAAATCCTTGATCTACACCAGCCAAATGAACTCCAAGAGTATATGGTGGGCCCTTTTAGCTTGCCAATTGATGTATTAGACACCCTATGTACCTTGGAAGATCACTCTCAAAAAGATAGATCAAAACAGATAAGTTGGAGTTAGCTCAGAGGTGAAAACTTGCTATTCTTGGTTCATACACCTGTCCAGTGTTTTACATAATTCTCTAAGCACAGCAACAATTAGCTTAATTCCTCTTGGGAAAGTCTAGGAAACTTAGAGAGCTAACTTTCAAGAGTAATCTCATCAAAAATAATGAACCACACACTGAGAATGAGTTTTAACAAGTGATGACATCATCCCGATTTTCACGGGCTGCTACAGAAATAGACCAGTGAGCAGAAAAATCAACATAACTCACAATGTAAAAATCCAATGATTATGAAAATTTGTATGGTTATACTACACAGTAAGCTGAATCCAACAAGATTTAAATCACTGAATTTGGATAAGTAACCACTGATAAATGGCTCTGACAAGATGAGTGAAAAAGTCGGGTACCTGACAGAGAAGTGAAGATGAACAGACCCTGTTGACTTCAAATGAACATAACTGAAGATTGCAACATCCAAATTACATGAAAATTTGTGAGCATATAGTAGACTTATAGAGCTAACGTTACCAAGTTAAATCACTGAAAATGATGCACCAAGCTCAGAGAAAACATCTCTGCAAGCTGACTGAGAAAACTGAGAGTAATGGCAGTGAGTAGTACACTTCACAAGAACATGGAAAGATGAACTCAAATAATCATGAAAATGAAAGTATATTGCTTGTACAATACAATGACTTACTGATACATCTGTGTGCCTTGTAATCACACCTTGATATGGCATAAAGCTCAGCTCTTGGAGGTCTTCACATAGGTCTCTCTAA